>JXXA01008091.1:0-13660 GCA_000956255.1 Anopheles punctulatus
CGCTGCACGAACGCAAACAATAGGACAAAAAAGGTTTGAAAGAAAATGGCAAAAAAATCCGCTCTTCCACTAATCGATTGAACATTTGTCAATCCGTAGAAAATATAAGGGAAACATAAGCGAAAGAAATTGTAGGAGAAAAAAAATGTAATGACAATCTCCAAACCCCGCGCCTGAAAGTGTGGCTCTGCGGTGGCAATTTGATTAAATTACTCATCGTTTTTCTTTTTATTTTGCACCCATCGATGGCCCATGGGATGGACGAAAACAAAGCAAGCCTGTGTTGCGTTTTGTCACGCGTTGTGTTCGCGTCCTTCTTTTGTTGAACCGTGGCGGTTATAACGCTTATCGAAGTGTGACAGAACCACCACTCATCCGAGCAAACCATCACCTAATTCGGGTCAATGCAATTATTAATGCCAGCGCCGGGCTCAGGATCCGTTGTTGAGCGGCACCGTTGAATCTTGAAGATTGAAGGCGAACGGTTGAGCGGTTGAGTTGTTTTGGTCGTACGTTTGTACCCTGACGCCAGATGGTGGCCGTGATTGGGCGCATCCGAAATTGATTTGTTTACGGCCGTCGGTAAATCACTGGCAAGAACGCGCCGAAAAAAGAAAGACAACACCCTCTTAAGCGGGGTGATTAGTAATGTTGTTTTGAGATAGTTCGATGTGATACTTACGAGGTTCACACACATGTTCACGATGAATATGTAATGAGTACAATATGGTAGAATAAAATATTTTCATATTATTTGTAAAATCATAATATTATTGCAAGGGAGTTCGGAACTAGAGACTCTACGCCCGGGGGAGTTGCAAGTATTTTAATATAACAATATTTCAATAATATTATATTAAGTCAAACGTCAGAGGTGTCAGAGATGTGACAACAATCGTCAGAAGTGTCAAATGGGATTTAACACTTTGAGCTTAAACAGAGCTTAAACACGTTGAAATCTTGCAACGTGCAATTATTTTTATTATTTGAATCATTTTTTATGCCGGACATTATTTTTATGCCGGAATGATACTTCAATTCTCAATAACTTTTTATGTTTTATTTTAAAAATGACCCTGAAATTCAGTTCACGCCGTTGTTTTCCGTACACGTTGAAAGAGATTATATGATCACTACCATTATTAATTTCCAAACAAATACACAAACAACTCGACAGCAGGAAACGCCTCGAGATACAAATCCTAAGCCCATTTTGTAATTACAGCGATAGAAAAATTGCCCAAGCAAATGGTGAATGCTCGCCAGCCCGCGAGGGTTGGGAGTCATCTCGCACACAATTATGATCACCGCTTATTACCATTCAATCAAGTCGCCGAACAATAATCGGCAGTAGTAGCAGCAGCGGTCAGTGAAACAATGCTATCATTTTCGGTACCGGTTGCAGATGTTGTGCTGTGTTAATTGACAGTTCGAACATCGAATTTCCATTTCCGCCTAGTGGCGCGAACGCGCTCGAATGCAATCCCGTTTCAATCGTTTTCTGCAAACGTTTATCAACGTTTGTTTCTTGCCCTGGTGGCTGCTATTTCTTTGACAACGTTTAGGCGTGAGGCAGAGACGCGCTGCCCGTTGCCGGAAAATAATACTTAAACCCTGCTGAACCGCGATAATAATTCATCGTAATCCTGTGCCCCGAACCGGGTCGGTATTGGTAATTCCACTATCTGGGCCCCGTTCGGGGGCCAACGTTGGAAGTCATTAAATCGGATTAAAAACCTATTAGCCAGTGTTGCGGACCGGTCTTAAACGATATGATCGAATTCGACTGGGAGGGTTTTGGGTGGAAAACAAGCCACGAAAAGGAAGAAAAATATTCCACAACACCACGACGATCGATCGACGTAACGGGAGTTTTGACATTTCCCGATCATCACCGTCAAAGTTCAGTCGTAAGATCAGCGCAAGAACAATTATCCATCCTGGTAGGGGCTTCCCCGGGATTCTTCTCGGGATGCGCCTTCTGGGCGCATTAATTGCCGCAATAATTGCAAGTGGATTCATGCGGATGTGAATGTTTTTATGGGGGGGCTTGCAGTTGCAAAATGTTGAACCCTGTTAGAAATCCGGCGGAAACCGGACGGTGGCGATGAACCCTTTCCCTGACCCAGGCCACGTTCGAAAAGCAACTCGGATAAATCAATTAAATACCCATAATCGGCGCATTCCGTTACGATTTTTAGGCAACTTACCGATAGAGGCCGACACTCATCGCGATGAACGACGCTGCGCCGCGAAGTGGAGAACCTATTCGAGAACAAAAAAACAAAACAAAAATGTAAAATTAATGAGTCCGTATTAAGATAGTGAGAATTAGCGTGAAGAATTGGGGCGCATGATTTAGTGGTGACATCGTTCTGTGTTCCGTTTCCTGTTTTGTTTGCCGCGGCACGGTCACCGAGGGCCGGATGGGTTATGGATTTTAAGCTGATTTATTGCGCTCCGATTCGGGACCGATCCAGAAGCGATCGACGCAGGGGGGGAACGTTTTTGATATGGAAAACTACTTTATTACGGGTTTGAAATGCGGGCGGAAAAATCTACATAAATTAGGCGACCGTGCGTGCGGGCGTCACGGTGCTTTCTTTTCGATCTGTTTCTCTGTGGTAGTAAATCACGTTCCATGTTACGTGGATGAGTTGATTATGAGGAGTGAATTAAATATCGTAATATTGTGGACTACAGAAGCGCTCACATAGGACCACCGCACTGAGAGAAGATAGGTGAATATATATTGATTTATTAACAGATCTTGCTTTATTTGGTTCCAACTGGTCGATTCATCAACTTCCTGGTGTAGATTTTTTCCAAAGAAGTATAGAAATAAAAAAAACCCAGCTAGATGCACGGAAAAAAGAGAAGTCGGACATTAAAACCTTTTTTTTTTATTTGAATTCATATTTACTTTTAAAAGTTTGAATAATTTCACAAAAAATATCAACTAAAGCTGTTCTAAAATACTTGCTAAAAAATCCCAAACCAACAGCTTTTAGCTTCCATGTCTCACAGGACAGCTATTCGACGCATATAAAGCCAACATGAATGGAGCTTTGTGCTCAATAAGGGCGCTGCCGATCAACGGGTCGTCCCGCCCAAAAGAAGCACTTTCGTCACCCTCGCTCAAACGGTGCCGCCGGTGCCAGGGACAACACCAGCGCAATTGAATCGCTTGCACCATCGCCTAGTCCTGTGCCTTGCTTAGAGAAGTGTACCATCCGCTAGACAGCAGCCACCGGTAAAAGAACGTAGAACGTTGGGCTTTCGGCTACCACCATTTACGGTGCCCGAGCGAACAAAGTTTAATTACAAAGATCGCCGGTTTGACGATGCGCAAGTAGTGGAGAAAAAAGAGCTTCTTCGGTTCGGGGGATTTTTTTTTTTGAGAAATCGTAAGAAAGAAGGAAAGCCTCACCCCCGTGGATGTTCCGGTGCATCCCGCCGTGCGAGGACGCAGCGTGCAACGCACCGCGCACGATCGTAAATTATCCTATCAAATTGACAATTTGACAAATGATCGTGAAGGCTGAATGCAGTTCGTCGCTTGGCGATGGTTCGCGGGCCTTTTTTTATTTTCGGTTGTCCGTTGTTATTGTTAGTGCATCGTGTGCCCGTTCGTCTGCGTTCGCATCTTGTGTCCTCGCGGGACACGCGGACATCCCGGGATAGTGAAGGCGAACGCGAGCGCGCGCGCACCCTGTCGCGTTGACAGATTCTGCCCGGCGCGGCATGCGCTTTTTAGTTTTTGCGGAATCGCGTCGCTTTCGCACGCGGTTCGCGTTTCATGTGGCATGAGCGAAGGACGGAAAGGAACGGATGCGTTGTGTTGCTTTCTTCTTGATCTTCCAGCGACGCGTACGCTGAAGCTTGGTCCCGAGTGTGGCAATGCTTTTGTTTTTAGAGCCTCTTTCGCGAGAGCGTGCGCCCGCGCTGGGGGTTAATGTTGTTCAACTTCCGTCCCTCTGGACGGATGCCAGCGGATGCCTAGCCGTAATGTGTCAGGAGGAAAACAAAGCAAAAAAAAAAAAAATCGGTTCCGTCCTGCGTGCGCCAAACCTGGCGGCATGTGTGCAGCAGCATTTTCTGATCGTAATCGCGTGTTTTGCTGCTTGCGCAAGGATGGTGAAAAATGAAAAATGTCCCATCGCCAGCGATCGGATCGGATTACGTCGGACCGAACGGTCGATCGCCATCCTTTCATCATTCGGGCGAGGTTATTATACGCGCGGGTGGAGACCGGCAAAAGTGTGGACGACACTGCACTACCCAGCCAGCCCGGTTCATGGGAAGTGAGAAAAAATGGAAACATAATTATGCGTTTGCGATTTGAAAATGTCACGCTACTGTCATTATCCTTTTATAGCGTTCATCAACATTCTTTCCTTCGGCAGCGGGGACGGTTCGGCGGTTCTCGGCCTTTTTTTTACGCTCGATGGGTCCCTTATTTTCCCGTGGCTCCCGCTCCGCGGAAGACGAAATTGTTTTCAATATGGGAGTAAGCAGCAATTGCTGCCGGTTTTGCATACATTATGTTCGGTGTGACCTTCTTGGGTTGGAATGAAGGAAATAGGTAAAATGAAGACACTTGATTTGGAGTCCAGAAAGTTTAAGGTTATTTGAAAAATTTTTTTTTCCAGTAACTTGTGGTTTAAACTTTTCGTTACCTAGCCCCAAGCGTTGTTATTATTATTTAAATGCAAAGTTGGTCGGTATAGGAGAGTTTTTGATGTTAAAGAAATGAAAATTTGCTGATGAAAATATGTGTGTTTATACCAACAAATTCGAGTTCGATTCGAACATTCTCATCGTACTATTTTCACATTTGTCTAAATTAAAATAAAACACTTTTTCAAAAGATATTTCTGAAAAAAAATAAAAAAGCCTAGCATATACCAGCCGTTCTTCTTACCAGCAATTCTTACCCACGCTAAAGACGTCATCCGCCCAACCGGCACGGATCGACGCTTGCTTTGACCGCGAAATTAATCCAATTATCTCAAATAAATAAACCATTTTGACAGCTCACTGAATGGGACGGTCCGCTTTGGGAGGTTTGATCGTTTCGGTAGGGCTGTTTCTTTCCTTTGGTGGGATAAACGCAAACCAACGACGCCTGGTAGCAAGTGTGCCCGTTCTCAGCTTTCGATCACGCGATAAGCGCGCGAATCTTTCGAGCGAAGAATAAAACCCACCAATACCCAAACCACAAACACCTCCGAAATACCGCTTCCCCACAACGTCATCCGGCTGCTTCCGGTTTTTTTGCCTAATTTTTGTTTTGTTTCCCGTGTGTCGGTTACACGGTTTCGGTGGAGGGAGTTCCTTTCCTCTCCCCTGCACCGTGCATCCTCTCCCTTCCATTTACCATGCCCGTCCCCCGCGGGGGTTCGTTAATTTATGGTCGGCAATTTATTATCGGTGAATCATTTGCATTAAGTAAGCAATTTTGGCGTATTTTAGGTATACCTAGTGCTGGGACTCCTACATCGTCGCTTGTGGTCCGAGGGAAGGGCAAACAAACATTAAATGGAAGCGGTAAGCTAAGAATAAAGATACACCAGCAACAGTGAATCCTCCTATCTGCCGGGCATCAATTCGGAGACGAAGACGCAAACGAAACGGAACGGAACTTGCTTTAAAACTGTGTTTTATCCGCGCGAAAGAGCGCTCCAAAGCGGGAGGATTGGTAAAATATGTGTGACACTCGTGCGTTGTTTAATGTTTTCGTTTGTTTTTGTTTCTTTTCTTAGGGGGTTGGGAGAGGGAGAGAGAGAGGGGGGGATGTATTTGCTGCCTCTTTTGTTTGATAAACACTCGCATCCATCTGTGCGCGAGACCTCCTCAGGTCCGAAGGAAAAACGGTTTGCGCGAAACTGTTGCGCGTAATGGAAGTTGAAGAGTGCGCCATAACTCAAAACGTCACTGTCAACGCTATCGCAACCGCCTTCGGGAGGAGGGAGTCCAGTTGGCCGGAGGCTATGGATATCAAATTTTGTCGCGCAGATGAACCACCCGGTGGACCAGCTGCTGCTTGCTGTTGCAAGTTCCAATCTGCGAAACCAAAAGAAACCGTGGCACACACACAAAAAAGGCACAAATATTCTCATGCCTCTAAAGTCTAGCCGTGCGCGTGTCATCCACCCAAAGGGGGGACGTCCGATGTTGGTGAAAAAATGCCGGCCCCATTGGTTTTCGCAAATGGTTAGCCAAGCCAACGATCCGCGGAGATCACCCGAGGTTCTGGTTTTTTTATTATCGTCTGGCGGGTCCGCCTTCAACGCGATAACGATCTTACCGGTGAAGCCTGGCCGAGTGGAATGACATGATCCGGTAGGGTAGGAATGTCGGGCAACGTCCTCGGTGTCAATTTGCGTTCGCGTAAATGTGCAATAAATCATTCCGAAAGTGCTAATGAAATTAATTACCCGCCACGTACGCCCGGTTGGTGAAATTTTGGCCACAGCATCGAGTGTCACCGGGTCCGTGTCCGGATGAACTGGCCTCACTTGAAAAATAGCGATGCTTGCGTAAATATTTGGATGATGACGATGTCACCGGCGGCGCATAAGCCACATGGGAAAACTTTTTGCAGCCAAAAAGATGAGGTTTAGTATGGACGATAACCTGAAGACCTTCTGGGATAACTTTCTCATCATTGTTATTTTCCGTACAAAAAATACCAGATGTATCTTCTACCACCAGCGTGTAAAAAATACGTTATTTTAAAACCTTCTAAAACCCGCCTTATGATAACGAATTGCAGAAATGGGTTGGCATTATTTTTAACGCCAAACAAAGATAAGTCGAGCGATTTTTTCTCACTGGAAACATCACTGTCCTTATCGAACCGGCTCATCAGTACGACTAGCACCTAGCTTTTTCAGAAACGCTCATAAAATCTCCAAGTGTACCCCTTTCTGGGGAAGATTTAAAAATTGAGCGAGACGATTTGCGGCTCGGTGGTGAAAAATTTGATTGAATTAATTTAATTACCCAATTGTGTTTTGTTTTTCCTTTTCAAACATAGTTTTGAGACCGGGTGTCGGTTAGAATCTAGCAATTACAGACACCGCAAACGCGGCCACAGTTTTACTTTACTCAGATCTTTCCAAGGTTAGACGACTTACACAGTAATTAATGCGTAAAGATGATTTCCCAGCCAAGATATGTCAAGCTGCTGGGAGAAGATGCTTGATAACGTACGATTAGCGGTGATTGAGAATGGACGTGAAACGGACAAAGACATTGCCCAAAACAAGCTTTCAAAACTCAGCTGGAATTGCCATTCGATGGAACTAGGTACGGGTTTCATGAAAAGGATGTCTGAAGCAAATAGTGATAAGAAATCAGATGATTTTTTCTTCGCAAGTAGAAAAAGTAGGATGAGAATAATGTATTTCTGAATGTTATTGTTTTTATTTTAAATTAATTAGTTTAATCTCGATAAACACTAGGGCCCAAACTAGGTGATTAGTAGTGTTTGCAAAAATCACTTAACCATTAGTAAACATTCCCGTGAGAAATGACTCCTAGCGCTCAAGTGACGTCGTAGTAGCGGATTGCCGCCTAAAGATACTTCCTGAATTCTCCCGCGTCTACGAAATAACATCGTTTGGTTTGAAATGGTGAAAAAATACTTCGCTGTCAAATACCGAAACGTCAAGCATGACAGCGCCGTGGTCGAGAAGTAGTTTTGTTTACGTTTTAGTCGGTTCACGTGTATGCGCGCGCTGATTAGTGAGTGTTTTCCCGGTTATGTTGCACAAATCGATCGCTTCCGGCGTGTCACTTCCGTAATTAACAAGCTGATTGGGCCGGTAATGTAGTTTGTGTCCAGTGTGTTCGTGATCTGTGTTAAATGTAGTCCGAAAGATGAAAAGTCGATACAAGCTTTATGCGCTGTGGTGTGTGGTGTGGTGATGTGAGGTGTGGCGATGTGTGGTGTGGTGATGTGTAGTGTGGTGGTGTGTGATGGCGTCGGTTTTTCGAGCCGGTGTAAGTTGTCGAGTGATTCGTGAGCGTGAAATGGGAAAAGGTGTTTGTGAGTAAGTGATTATAGTTTAAGCCCAACGTGAGCAGCCAGTATGTTTAAAATTGGAGAAAACTACCATTATTTCGACGTGGGGTGACGATTGATAAATAAACGGCAAACAACCCACAGGTAAACATAACCTCACTAATAAGCAAGTAGTTCGGGAAATTTACTAAACATCACTTGTATGTGGGTGAAAATCTCTTTGTTCGCTACATTAAAGTGTTTTGGATGAGAATTCATATATATTAAGGGCTGCTTAAGAGTTTTTGGAATTTGTAAAAATCCTAAATCAATATAGCATACTTGGTAAAATTAAGGCACTTACAGGATTATGTAAGATTGAATTGTCTGTTGTACAATCACTTCCAGATACAAGGTTTTTGGGTTATTATTTTAATTACCTAACTACATTTACTTCATTTTCTGTTTCGTTTCAGCCTTCAGACACCATCGGGGTGAGTCATAAAATTAAACCCAAGTCAAAAATGGCTGGTAGCTCAACTCAAAAGAAAGTGGAAGCATGCTTCTCCATAACCATTCACTACTCTACATTCTTACGGTAAGCGTGTTGGTATGATTCTAGCACTGGCTCGTTGTAGATATAGGAAGATTTAATGCCTTTATTGCCTAGGAAAGAGGTTAAGGCTGATGCATGCATCTTCAAGTTTAGCATTAAGGTTGAATTCCACATACGGCAAACGTGTTACTTGCCACTACCACCATCAGCACAGTAAATGCTATGCAGTTCGCATAAAAAAGGTCACCGTTCGGATGGTACGAGAAACAGATTGACGATTGGCAATGCGGCCCGGCTTAAGTGACACTATCTGCTGTGCACTGAGAGGTACCCAGTGCCGGAGAAATACGCAACGGAATGCAAAGAATGTCAAACCCGGTTCGAACGCTGGATTAAGCGAAGCGGATCGCTGCAATGGAGTGAAGGCATTGAATAAGGTCATAATCTGGAAGCGTTTATTCGAAGCAGAATTCAACAGCGCCCAGGTTAATGGGTAAATGTGTTTAGTTGATTGTAGCAAATACTACGAATCGTACGTTGGAATCTTGCGCCGGTAACTTTAAATTTCTGGAACTCGTTTTGAAACGTTACGGCAACGGTTTTTGCATCGGGTAACTAACGTCGAAATGCGTAAACAATCCTTTTTGCACAGCGATTACTTCTGCCATGCCAAGCCTGCCCAACGGTACGGTAGCGAGCCGCACGGAGAGCGCTCATTTGAACTAATGGAATTTCTATCGCCTAACAGCGCGCTGCCAGCTGTGTGTATCGCCCGTATCACTGGCCCTGTGCCTTTCATGGTCTTCTGGCGCATGGAACATTCCTTGCCGACACCTTTGAGAGTTTTTTCTTTTCGTTCCAAAAAGTGCACCACACACACACGCTGACACCAACACATACGCGTCCGTTACAATGGGAACGAAGTGACACCCGCGTGCTGCCAGATTCGGAACCCCGATTTGGACGGAACCCATGGATTCGGTTCGGAAAACTCGAATCGGTGTCAACTCGATGCCGGGACGGAAAATTGGAACGCTTCGAGTGCGATCAAACGAGGTTCCCATTCGGTGGAGGGAGGCTGAAGCTGAAAGTGTTGAAATCTGTGTACGGTGAACATATCTTTAGGAAGAAGAAAAAGGCTTCCCAATATATACTAGGCATGCGGAACGGTTTGAGGTAGAACTGTCACCGGCCATGGAAGGCAACACACTGTGTCCGTTCCAATTGCCAGACATGTTGTACCCCACAATGCGAAGGCAAGTGGTGAAACATATCGCGATCGCGATCTATAATTCCGTCTGGCTGTGGTTGCTGCTGCTGCCGATGCTGCGTCGTTTGCAGAATGCAAAATCTTATTATCGTCAAAATCAGTGGAAGCAAATGACAGGACAGGCTTAAATTTGGAGCGTCTAGAAACGGAGCGTTACACATACACACGCGGGGAACGTGCCCGCCGTTTGCACGCCTCCCCCTCCAGGAGACCAAGTTTGGGTTGACGCTGTCCGGAATAGTGTCAAACATGATATAGCGCGGAGGGGCCCACGAAACGGCCTACGCAGACGCGGGCAAAAAGGGCAGCGAGGAGATTTATGGACCATTGCGCGCAGCGTGAGCTCGTCGTCCGGTTCACTCCGATCCGGAGCCAGCTGTTCGCCGTTGGCAGCACCGAAACGGGCAACACATGGCTCGATCATGCTTGGCTCTTACGCAGCGCAGCGTGTAAAAGGGTGCGCTGAATTGCGGAGAGCAATTGTCCCACCGGGTTCGTGGTGGGTGCCTAACTACTCATTTGGGTTTTTACGACGGTACGCTTTGCGTCGGGTTCCCCACGGGCGCAAAGGGAAAGCAGAACCGATTCGGCCAGCAGTTTCGGTCGGAATCGGTTTTTCGAACCTGTAGGCCTTTATTTTCCTCCGTCAACTCCAGAAACGGAAGCCTTGCGTGTCAATCATGTGCTGTGGCTGTACACGGTCTGCTCGCGAGAGTGCGTTACGTACGGGCGCAGGAGGCGCTTACGCAAGCCCGCAAGTACGCCGATAGATAGATGCTGCGTGGAACCGGGCATACCGGGTATCGATATGCCGCATTGATAGTGATTGATCTGGGGCCTGCGGGGTCGGCCCCTCGACATACAGTAATTGACTGAAGTTATGCTAGGCTAGGGACGGCCTAATGACAGCTCGAACTCCACGGCGCGGCGAAGTTTTGGGCCCGCGCGAGTGAGTGTCATTTGATTCACTTCGCCGGTAACACGTACGTATGTACGCTGACGCACATTCGATTTGGACCCGTGACAAGCTGTCCGCAGTGGTGGCAGTGGATTGACTGACTTGTTTTCGACCTCCCCGCGGGACATCCGAAGCCAACCAAATTAGACGCCATTAGAAGGTTGTTTGCGCTCGGTTGCGTGGCATTTGCGCGCGATTGTGTGGCATATTTTTCGCATCTGAGAAAATTCGAAGCGAAGGTCGAAAGGCAGGGGGAAAGGTTTCTTATGTTTCCATTTGCAGAAGGTGAGAACCTGACGCTGATTCAGAAATTCCGAGACATAGGCAAAATTACCAATTTGTTTTCTTATAGATACGGTTCGAAATGTTCCATTGAATAAGGCCAATACCGCAGTGAACGATAAGTTTAGTTGTTCCAGAATACTTTGGTAAGCATAACATCTGAATTCCAACAAGATTGGTCTTCTTTAAACATGTTCACTAATATTTGTCCACCGTTTCAGGGCGAGCTTTACCCAGGGGGGAATCACATTAATTTGAAAGCAAGAAGCACTTCGTTTTCCATATGCAACGGATTATTTGGATGTTTTCATCAGCTCGAAGATCTCCGTAAATGAAAAAGCGAACTAATTTCCATTCGAATTGAAACATTGTTTTCGGGTGCAATATTCCGCCGTCTTGGTTCGCTTCGTGGCCTGGAAATGGTGTGGCCAGCAGCAAACGGCAACACACCAAACGCTCTGCGCCCCGAAAACACTCTCGCACTCTCGATTGATCGATCGAAGCGAACCGAATCGGTGTGCCTACTCGACCGTTTGTGGCACAAACGACGTTTCGAAACGCTCCGGAATGGTGAACGATGAGGAAACAAATATGTGTTAATTAGCAACCCAATTAGTGTACGGTGTTGCTTGCGCTGCCGCTGGCCAAGTGTTTTTGCGTGTCTGTGTGTGTGTGTGTGTTCGTGCGTATGTTTTGTTCAGCTGGCATAATTGGGAAAATCAAAATAGTAAAACGAAGCGAGAGGAAGATGAGACCACAGCGCTGCCGCGCATTGCTGAATCAGCACCGAAAATGGAAAGGCACCGAAAAGGGGCGCGAGAAAGCACAAGCTCGCGAGAAGCGAGAAGTGAAGCGGCGGGCCCGATGCTGCTACTGGAGTTTTACACAGGGGCGCCAAACACCGCCCGGCATCCCGGGCCGTTTGCAAAGTGGCCACATCCGTTCGGAAGAAAATTTTGCCTTCTCATTTGGCGCGTTGGAGAATCATTTGGCTCTGCCCCCGCCGTCCGCTGGTGGGGTTCCGTGTGGATGAAAATGAAAAGTCATAGTACGCGTCAGCACTCGTCCGACCGGTTCGAGCTTTTTTTTTTTTTTGATGGAAAGTGTGCGGGAGTTTGTGAACGGAAGACCTCATTTCAGAGGCGTACGTGTGATGCTGGTGCGTGCCGTACCGTTTGCACGGCATTCCAAGGTGCAAGGTGACGGCTAGGTCGTGTTAGGGTTAGGTGCGCTGTGGTACGTAGTGGGAAATCAAGCAGAAAGTGACTTTAATTTGGGAGGACTGAGAGAGCTGACGCAAGCTTTGTAATTGTTGGTTAGGACATTGATACGCGTGAACTTGCTTAAAGCAGAATTTTAGAGTTGTTTAGGTTAGAATGTTCTTGGTTCTGAAATGATCTTGCTTTTCCGTAGCTTTTATGTTATGGCTCGAAAATTCTTCAGTATCTACGTTTGGGTGAACAATCTGCAAAACCATGCGCACGATGAAGTGAGAGTCAAGTTGGGACTCGAACAAAGATCTTGTAGACTGTGCTAGGACCTTGTGCAGTCTACCCTACCAGGTCCGACTGGTAATGGAGTTAGATCCTTTAAAAATCCCTTATTCATGTGTCGCCTGACTTCAGCGAAACATTGCTAATCATCCGAGGAATGTCGTCCCACCGCTCGGGTGCAATTAAATCTTGTCCGTTAGCATGTTTTCAAACATAATATACACGCACATGCGCAACCAAACGGATCCAATTCTTAGCGGGAACCGGCAGCTCTGCCTGCATCGGCTCGTTCGCTCACTCGCTCGCTCGCTCGATCGATCGATCGTACAAACCGGTGGCATGCTCCGATCGTCCGTCCTTCCGCTGCGCCGGCCCATGCCATGCTCTCGTTGGGGTAGAAATAATTTTATTAGTTTTATAGCGCACCACCAGCTTGGCGAGCTAGTAGCAGCTGTCGATCGCGCGCTGGCCCAGGCTTAACGATCCGCTCAACAATCTGATCATCATCAAACCGCGCACTGCTCTCGGCACGACCTGCCGAGGTCTCTGTTCCCCCCAGAACGCACCGTACGATGTAAACAAAGAATCAATGCAACGCAAAAGCCAACCAGTTGCACAAGTGGTGTGTGTGTTTGAGCGCCTTCAATTTAATCATTAACTCGACCTGTGAAAATGTGCAATTGCAGCACCGGAGCAGCAAATCCACGGTTGGTACGAGCGCGGTGCAGCGATAATTCGCCATTGTGCGCTCCTTTTCCGGAAACTGGCAACTGGTTCGTTCCCGCGTCGTTCGCGTTGGGTGGGGATGGAGGACTACGATCGTGGCAAAAATGGATGCACTTAGCAGTTGGAAGCTTCCTGGTGACGATTGTCCGTGTGCCGGGGTGTGACGTTTCCGACCGAAGCTAAGGGGGGGTGGGTAGGTCACCGTCAAACCCCGGAACACGGATCATTACCTCGATGGGAAGCCGCTGGGATCATGATCCCATCCACAGCAGAACAAAACCACATCCCCGAGCCCGAGGAAGAGTGTGTAATAAAAATATTAAATTTATGAAGTGTGGCAAGTTTCGCACTCACACACACACAC
>JXXA01008095.1:0-10188 GCA_000956255.1 Anopheles punctulatus
GTGGGAAATGGATTTTCCCCGCGAAAGGAAAGAAGAACAAATTAGGGTAATTGAAACTGCAACATTTTTGGTTGGTTTTACATCAATCGTTTCATTTTCATTCTCTTCTTCCAATGCGTCTGCCGTCGAACACCATTCGAATAGAATATCACGTAAAACATTCTGATCTAAACTCCCTCGGTACTGTGCTGAGTACTGAGCAATACGAATAATGTTTTGTTTACTGCCTCACAAACACAGTAACGGATTGTTCAACGACACAAATTCGAATTCGATTGTAGTAATAGACGAATGCTTGCTTTCCTATGCTACTGCTTCCGGGTTTTACGGTTGTAGTAAAATTGAGCTATACTAAAATTCTGTCCATTGGTGAGCTTTGAACTCTCTCGCTTCCTCCGTGTTCTGTTTTTTTTTCATCCTCTGGAGTGGAGTGGATATATTTGTGTATATAAAATTTGACACCTTTCAGGCAGCCGGCAGCCTGTTCCGCTTGCTCCCTCCCCTACACTAGGCTCGCTAACGTCTTGATATGTAACACAATTGGATTCTGGTAAACTGTTCAACCGGCTCGTCGTAAAGTTTGCACACAATACAGTGGGAGAGATACTTTCACACACCACATACACACAGGCCACAATAACAAAAACAAAACAAAACAAAACGAATTCACAACCACAAACGACACATTCAGATATATGAGGTTTACAAGACAAATGGGACAGGGAAGAACAACAGCACAATTCCGCATTCGGGATCTTTCGCGGGGGGTGGGGTTCGGGAACCCATTCGCGGTACGGGAGGACCCGAAAGATTGATTTTATCGTTATGTATGCAAGCCGTCCGTCCTGTCCTCTCCTGTCACAACTATTCTGATTACATTGCATTGAACAACGACAAAACAAAAAAAGAAACGATTGAAGTCTAGCAACGGAAAATATTGCAGTTTTGTGTGTAGCTAGTGTTATTTGTTTTTTTTTTGTTTTTAAAAAGCACCTAAAGCATTTATGGAAAGAATGGAGCAAGGCGGACACGATTTAAGGAATGAGTGGAAAGTATGGATGTATCAACATTAAAATGAATTAAAGCTTCTCTTCATTAACGGTACGATTTGTTTTTTTTTTTGTAGAGGAGGGTGTGGAGAATTCAGTTGAGCTTCATTTTATGAAACGTTCGTTCTTTTGATTTTGATTTTTTGAGCATGATGGGGTGGGCACAAAGCCGGTGTAAAATTCCACATTCTTCGCTCCGTTTGCGGGTTGCTAGGAACTGACTAGAGCACTACCGGCATCGTGTGAGCAAATGTTTGCAAGATGAACAAGCTTTTCGTTGACTTCTTCGTGTTGCTGACAAGATGCACAGAGGTTAATGTACGTAGAGTACATAGATACTTACAGTGATAAATAATATGACAGTGAGAGCATTATTGCGCTTAAGACTACCCGAATCATTACATTCAATCAATAATGATTAACGAGAGAATGGTGAAATGTACAGCAATAACATCGAGACACACTGGATTAAAATAGACATGAGCGTTAGTTAATAACACACTGCATTTGCACAAGAAAAAAACAACGGTATAGTATGAGAGGAGAAAAAGCATCAGCTTTTTGCTATCTAAAAGTCTATCGTGGCAATTGTTCAACTTTACAGCAAGGACTCTCCCACTGCGCGCAACTCCAAGGGAAACGATGGGATGGAGGAAGCGATGATTGCTGCCTCACCATCACTGGCATCATTGCTAGTGGTGGACATGGCCGTTGACGCTGACGAACAGCCGGAACTTTCTTCATCTTCCGGCGAACTTACCGGACGGTGCACCCGTCCGGTATGGGTCGTCGGAGACGAAGGCATGCTAACGCTGTTGCTGCAGTGATTGTCCAGGGCAGTGGTTGCCGCTTTCAGCGAGGAAACGTTACTTCTATCTACGGGATGCAAAACGCTACCGCTAGTACTATTGCTACGGGTTCTATTACTACTGATGGCGAAAGTGGTGGTGGTGGTATTTTTGTTGTTGTTGTTGGTGGTGGTGGTGGTGATAGCACTGTCCCAACATACCTGCGCATCGATCACTTCCCAGCAGCGCTGCATCAACTCCGGTTCCTCGAACAAGCGCGACTGACTCAGCAGCAGACAGGCGTTTTTCGCCGTAAGACTAGTTTCCAGATAGTTGACGCACGCCCGGGCCAGATGTGGTACGATGTACTTCTTCGCGACGTATAGTGTCGCCAGCACGTTGTCCGCTTCCAGTTGTATCTCATCGCAGTACAAATACCTGCGTGCGGAGCAGGGAAAGGGGAGGAAAAAAATACGGTAAAATTGGGGTGGGATAATAATGGGTGTGAAATGGGTACCTACTTTAGCAGCGTTAGGAATGCACCCGGCTCCACATCCGGTACCTTGATTTCCTGCTTGTTTTCGGCCAACCCACCGTAGAACATGGCGTAGAAAACGGAACTTCCCGTCGCTAGTACATATTTGTGGGCTGGAATCGTTTGCACTTGCTCTGTAGGGAAGGGAATGTTATGGATGGCAATTAGTTCACTGCTTTTTTTTGGAGGCGCATCGAACCCCGAAGCTCAACCTGATATTGATTATGCAATCAAGGCATCCTGTGGTCGAGATGAGGGCAAACTTACCGTCGGAACCGACGATGAACCGGATGTCGGCCATCAGATCGTTGTTGAACATGGCGGCATTGCGTTCCCGTACGGTCGATTTGTTGGCCTGCCAGTTCGGGTCGGCCGTGTCGGCGGCTGTGGTGCTGGAGATTACACTGCCGCATCCACCACCACCAATTCCGAGGGCAGCACCACCGGCACCAACACTCCCATTAGCGAGACAGAACGAGGTGGAACTAAGGGCACCAGGCGATGCAATCGTAGGCGAGGACGGTCCACTGCACGGTTGCGTCACTTGCATGTTCTCTAGCCGCACGTTCTGGCCACCCGCAGTGGTAGCAGCGACACCACCGGCACCACCAGCTGCACCAGCACTATCCTGATGGAACGGGGCCAACACATTGAACATCTCAACTGCAACGGGGCGAAACGTGAAGCAAGCACAACATCATTATTTAGCACCGATTGCACCAGCTGAATGTAGAATAACCGCTACACAAAAGGGGAGCGTATGCGAGAGTTCGGCGGTGACACGGGAAAGCGATAGTTTGCAGCTGCAACTGCATACACTTGCGCGGATGGAGTGGGGATGGGGGAGAAGAAATGACACACACTGCGTTTTGTCTGGTGTGTCGCCCGTCGGCAAGGGACGGAGAATGGCGGAGAGCTCGATTCCATGTTAGCCTTTTTTGCGCATTCTAGCACATCATTACAAATATGCTGATCATGATGATGATGATGTTGATGATGGCGATGACGTCACAATGCACCGCTTGCTGCGATTAGCATAACCCAGTCGGGTAGAAAATACACTTTGGCAAATAGGACAAATACACGCACACATTTTTGGGCACACCCATACATAGGCGGGAATAGGTCAACGGGGAATTCTTGCTCGAAGTGGGGAATAGAGGGAGAGAAGGGAGGGGGATCGAATGCGCATCTCATCCCTTTTGTGTCGTAAGCATAAAAATTGATTTTTTAAATCGTCATATATGCTATCCTGTTGTTCGTCCCTCTGCTACAAAAATAATCTTGAAACATAACTACACACATACACACGAATACACCACACGCGAAAAATAAGATGAAGCTTACTGTTGTGGTAGGGAAAGACGGAAAAGATTTGCTCCTCATTTCTCTTCATTGGGCGCTGTGATATTTTGGCGTACAGATTGGACATAGTACTCAAATCCAGTGATCCGGTAGTCGCGTTCTCTTCGTGCTTTCGTGTTTACAGAAGTTGTGGCGACCTTCCTTTGCCAGGAACGTTCGTTCAGTTCAGTTTGTTGCTGCACTGGGGTTCGCCCTGCTGCTAAAGTTTGAGCGTTGATTTAACTCGTTAACACCTGCTTCTTCAGGTCAATAACACTTTGCGTGGACAAGATTCGGTTTTCGCCTTGTGGCACGCTGCGGAGTTTTGGGGAAGCGACTTTTCCAACTCTTAAAAACTGCACAACTCCATCACACAGCGTCTCGGAACGTGCTTCACTTTCAGACAGCCATCTTAGTTTTTCCGTTTTTTTGTGCACTTGACGTATTCACTCCCGCCGCAGCCTGCGATACCCGGAGTGTGGTGAGAGCGGGAGCGAATGACAGAAGTGAGAGAGTGTGCGCCGAAGTAAATCGCAAACAACTGGAATAGCGAATTGCGTTTGGTGTGCGAGTGTGTGCGTGCATGCTTGTGGTACTGTTTTGTTTACATCTTGTGTTATAGCATGTTGCACGCTGTTTTTACTCTGCTTTTTGAATACTATGGTCGATAGCTGCTCTCAAAGGTGTTGCGGGATAGAAAAAAAAGTTTCAAATATCCCACGATTCTCTTTAGATGAATAGAAAAACAGAGGACCCAGTGTAAACAGGGCAGCGGCTGCAATTGTATGTGTGCTATCCGAAGCATAATCATTTCAGCAATTCTCTCTCGCTCTCGGAATCAGATGTGTTACTACTACATTCGCATAAAAAAATGCATAATCAACGCGTCGACGCGAAGATATGCGCGCGTGTGTGTGTGGTGAGCTGTCAACTTTGTGTTTTTGTTTTGATTATCTTTCGTAGCGCGTATATTTTTTCATTGCCTCGTAACGCGTGAAACCTAATCCGGCATACCAAAAATCGGCACCTTTCTTGTGTGAAGGAGGGGGCAGTTGTTTTTTTTTTCTTCTACCTGTTACATCCATGAGAAAAGTTGTTTTGACAACCAAAGGCGCGTTGAGTTACTGTCGGCTTCTTCCAAAAACTTGTCGCCAGCTCGCACAAGAAAGTGGCCGTATATTTGGCAAATTGGTGGCGACCGTAAAAAAGTAACACCAAACCACTGGAAACTGGAACAACGCCTTGACCTTTCACAGGCCGGTGGCCAATTGTGGTAGCTACTGGCCGACCGGTCAGCACTGGTTCGCCACGTTGAATAATGTATGGCCGCCGGGTTTGTTTTCAATGTCGTCCGTCGTAAAAATATGCACCGCGAATCGTTTCTGTCACGTGTTTGTGTTAGCCATGGGTGCTTGTTTTTATCGACGCACTTAATTATTGGGCGTTACCGAAGAGCGAGGCAGTTCGGGTGCAAATTATTCGTTGCAGGTTGAATAAACATGTGTAATATTAGTGACTTTTCGTATAAACTAACTGAACGTGGGTATATTTTGGTTGAACTTTCCGTATGTACTCCTTAGGCGGAATTATAATAATGTTATAATGTGTAGCATTGGCATATCGAACAACTGAATGATTAAATTACTTTTTCGATGTTAACCATTGTTTTAAAACTAACGATACTAAGGAAAATGATACTAAATTATAATATTTATATGAAAAACAAACAAAAAAAAACCCCTTCTGCTAAACTTATTACGAATTTTTTTTAAATGCCACTGCTTACTGTAAGGAACAATTATAACTTAATTAGAAGTTAATTTGCTGTTGTATGAAGCAGCAGGAATTGTAGAGTACGGCATTAATTATTCCTTATTCTACTTGCTCCTAATGAGTACTAATTAATTTATTATCCTACTACCTATTTGACAATCACTTCATTTGAATATTTAAATTTCTAATGGATTTTCAAATACAAGAGGTTCACTTTCGCATGTCTTTCACTGTACAAAAAGTGATGAAATTTAAAGGAAAATGACACCAACAAAAACGTTTACCAAATGGTCCTCGAAAACGGGACGTTGTGAAACTGTGTTCCATTTACAAAACAATACGGGAAAATGATTGATTTCGCTGATGCAATCACAAGTATGTCACAGTAGAAATCGTCCTAACGATCGGCTAATCGATTTGTCCGATAAATTGCTTCCCATCCACTCGTCACATTTACTCTGCATACGGGGGAAAGGAAACACACACAAGCGCACTCAGCGGAAAGGGAAGGAAAAGTAGTACTCACTCGGAATGCCACGTTCGCAGTTTTCCATCAGGTCGGCCAGCATTAGATTCTCAAAGTTTCGCTCGCCGTACTCGACCAGCGGATGGTATCGATCGATGAATCCTCGTGCGGCCGCTCGCTGGGACCTGCGTCTTTCCCGCCGCCGCTGCCGTAAGCCTTCGCGTCGCAGCTGTTCGTTGCCAGCGTCACCGTCCCGTGCTGGTTCGTTGTCTTGTTCGTCCTCGTCGTCCTCGTCCTCGTCGTCGTCGTCGTCGTCGTCGTCGTCGTCGCCGTTGTGACCGGTCTTCACACCGAGACCCTGCAGCAGGATCTTCGCACCGGAGTCCACCTTCTTGAAGTTGTCGACCAGATCACAGTGGCTGAGCGTTGCGTACCAAGCGGTCGAGTAGCCCACGATCCAGTGCAGCACCTGCCGACCGAAGTGATCGACTAGAGACTCGTCCTGCGGCACTACGATTCCTATGTCCACCATGGTCCACGCGGTACACAATCACACTTACACATACACATATACACACACACACGCACAAACAATCGGGCACCGATTGGATCTAGCTGGCTTCCTCTAATACATCCACAGCGAAAGGGCAGTCTTCTTGAAGCAGTTGTCGCTTTTTAGCATACACCATTACACCATTAACCGTAAGCCGCTTTCAGTCGCACTTTTCAATAATGTTTCGATAATCGTGTACTACAAAACACCATCCTCTTTTCAGCAGAAAACGAGCGGCCAGGAGACGTTCTAATAAAAACAAACAAACACATTCGCTCACAAAGCCCAAAGCGCACGGTTCCGCTGGACGCTTGGGTCGCTTATCGCACGACGACGTGTGACCGAACGTACACGCTGCACTAATCGTCGACACAAGGCACAGCGCAGTATGTGCACTATCACGCCTGGTCCATGTGAACGCGCCCTTCGCATACGATCATCGAGCACCGCACCGCCCTTCCCGTACTGCTCACTTGCACCAAATGACGGATCCTCCGACGGACACGGTTCATTCATCGAGCGGAGCGTGAAGTGCGACTGTTCCAAAACCCTTGCGGGAGGGCCGTTTTAGGTCTGCAAACAAACAAAAAAGAAAGTACAAAGCAATGCGATGAATATCCTTGTCGCTGGATTGGACACACAACGGTGTGCACGCAGTCTTCAAGCAAGCAAGCGGTAACACCAACGAGTTCATGATCGTCATGATCGTCATGATCGTCATGAAAGCAGAACAACCGAAGAAGCGTTCGATTTTAATCCTTGAAAACGAAACGGTGCGGTTCGGACAACAGGTGTCAAAACACATGCCGTATAGCACACCTGAGAACTCCGAGATAATCCGTCCACAATGCAAACAAACACGCACACACGCTTCCTTTTGGTGCCGGCAGCCGTTGCCGACCGATTCGATACGACTGCACTCTCACTGCGCGTCCGAAGCGTCCTCCGAAACCGCTCCGGACGCAAGGTCTGTGTGTGTTGACGCTAGAGAACCAGCGCTGAATTTGCAAGCTGACAATGAATAAGTAATGACCGGGGCACTGCCTGTATGTGTGTGTGTGTGTGTCTCTCTCTCTCTCTCTCGTGGTGTGTCCACCGATAGGATAGGGTGCCACGGATATGATGGCGTTACTAATGGAGCTCAATTTGACCTGCTTATGCGCCGGGCGGGAACGAGGTGCAGGGGTTCATTCTGTGTCCTGGCGCGGAGACGAAAAGCAACAATAGCGCACGTTGGGGGGGGTCTACTGTCACGGCTAAACGATTGCTTATAATCAATTGGTCCTCTTCACAGCGTCGTGCGACGACAGAACGCGATGATGGTGATGATGGTGATGATGATGATGATGAAGATGACGGTGCTCTTCTAGGAAGAAACACCAACGCTTTCACAGCACGAACGAAAACACACACACACGCGCGCGCGTGATGGGGCCGCGAACGCGATAATTCAATCCACACGGGTCAGTTTAGTCGTCGTTAAAAGGCGCGTAAGTTGACGCCGTGGTCGACGCGGCTTTAAGTAGCGAAACGCGCCGCATCGTCATGCTCGTCAACTCGATGTGCCGCGATGTGTGTCCCCGTAATGCGCTTGCACCGAGTACCGGTGGGGTGGGATCGGGTGAGGTGGGGATGGGAAAAAGCTTGCCCCAACCCCCTCCTCCAAGGTGCTGCTGTTTGCCTTCCATCTTCCCTTTCCCATTAGCGATAAGTTGACCTCTGGCCAGCAGCTGAGCGTGTTATGGGTGCGCATTTACTGCTGGTAGACGAGGCTAGCCAGCCCCGAGGTAAGCGACGAGATAAGACCGGTGGAGATATGGTGCTACGATTTTGTTCGTGTGAACGAAGGGCGGAAGTCCGTGGTATCGTTTTCCTTTGCAGCACGGGAGTTGCGCGATTCGAGACACGCAAATTCAAGCCCTTTAGCCCGCTTATCGTGCCTGTGCGGGAGTCTAGAGTGTGCTCTCGAGCCCGTTGTGGAATTTGTTTCTGGATTTACCCCCTCCATTGTGTGTGTGTGCTGGGGTTGTCGTTCGTTCGGTAATGCAATGGGAAAGATTTCTTTTTATCAACATTCTTTTGTCGTAAAAATTTATCGAGCCAGTTGTCTGGCATTTCTTTGTTGAGGTACCCATTCGGTGCAAGTCATTGTAACATTCTAATAAAATGCTGAAAACGTTATGAAGCGTGTATGGGTTTACTTTATACAGCGCATCCAATGCTACGAGAATTCTGTTATAATTGAACACTTTTTTTTTAACTTAATACCAATCATTATTACCACTTTATATTAATCAACGGCTTGGGTCGTAGTGGTGGACAAGAAGCACAAATAAGCTGAAGACCAGTAAAATCTTCATCGGTAAACGCAGTTTGAGATCGACATTTCGTTATGGTTTTAATTACTCAATTTCACGCAATATACGATGCCAAAAAAACAAAAGTGTTGTTTTCCACACGCAAGGAAATTTTTCTTAAAAACACTTTTTACGATCACTTGACCAATGATTTTTTTAATTCAGAGCAAAAGTTCACGAATGAGGCAGTTGAACGAAAAATATCTAGGAAACTTTCTATTAATGAACACACCGTTTTTGGACAGATAATTTAAGGCGCTTTTGTAATATACCTTAAATTTGGTTCAGCTCGAACCGCATGGCATCATCTATGTCAGAAGTATGAAAATAATTAATGCAAGACAATTTTATCGAAAGGGTTTGAAAGTTTCCATTTACTAGAGACACAGAAATGGAAGGAAAATATTTAGAGGATTTTCGTTTTCTTGTTTCCCAAAAATCTCTTTAGAAGGAGATAATCGTAACATGAAAATAGCAGCTTGCTTGAAACCACATGACACATGAGGTTTTCGTCCATCAGTAAGTAGAAATTGTTAGCTTGTTATGTGTGTTACGTAATCCAAATAATCCTTTATATAGCGATACATATAATCATTTGTCACTTATTATTGATTTTGACACAAGTTTAATATTAGACAACCTTGATCTAATCAGATTAACATTAACATGAATACTAATAGTGGCAAGTGGCATGAAACAATTGCAAAATAAAGCGTAGCAAACAACTTTCTTCTCTTGGCTATATTAAACTGTGTTTATATTCTAGAACATCGTGCGTGCATCGAATATTGTGGCCCTTCGGAGGGGTGGGGAGGGGTCGATCTGTGCTCTATTTGATCACACTAGAAACATGTAAATTGATTTTCAACATCAACATCGATTGCCTGTTTGGGGGGGTAACATTATTGAATGCGCGTTTGTGTACACAACAACACGCTCGAGAAGGCTGGAGGCGATGCTGGAGATAACGGATGCGGTGTCGTCCATCTGCAATGCGGTTCACGGGCGTTCGCGTCCGTTTGCATGAGCCCGGGGACGTGCAGGGAGGTGAGTACATTTACTGTAGCCTAAGCCACTTCCTACTTCCGGCAGTCGATCGCTTCTAGATGGCGCGCGGTAGGTGTATATACGCTGCTTCCAGAAGGTACGCTGCGATAGTGCAACGCAGTGAGTGCACTAGTAAACCGGTTTCGGTAAGCAGGCATCAAACTGGACGAGCACCACGTACCGCGAGCGTGTTGGTGGAGGAGTGTTGCAAGATTTGTAGTCAGCAAATAGTGTTTATTTTCTCGATCAATCTAACGCTGGTTGCCACCACCACGC
>JXXA01008097.1:0-17986 GCA_000956255.1 Anopheles punctulatus
GGTGCCCAAGTGAAAGTAACCGATTTGATCTTTGCTGATCTCGCGACACCCCGAAGCGAGGGTTCCAGCGTCTCAAATATCGGCTCTCCGTCTGCACGTTCTCAGCATCGACGGCGACGAGGTCGACGAGGACGACGAGGACGTGCAGCATATCTAGCGATCTGCAAAGCACTACACTCGGCGTGGTGGTGCGCGCGACATCGCATATGACATCGCTGCAGCGCGGGTGCGGAAAAATCCGACAGATTCTCGCAACAATGGCATGTACCGGTTGTCACCTTGTTCGGATAATTTACGAATTTGTCATCTGCGCCCCGTGTGGGAGTACGAGGCCGGTAAAGTCAGGTCAGAGAAGCGGAGCAGCGGCGGTGCGGAGAGTTATGTTTTACAGAGCATGTTGTACAACGGCCCAGCGAGATGATGCGCCATTGGCGAGATGATGAAGATCACGATGCGGGCGAAGCCAAGCTATGTAAGCCCAGCGCTACTCGCTTCGTGTGGCTTGTGGAGGATTCAGAACGGAGCAGAACCGGCGACGCCGATTAACGATTCCATATCGCGATATACAAGTGCCATGGCGATAACCTTTTGCTGATATCTTTTAAACTAACAAATAACTGCAAGTCCAAACGAAGTGCGCCCGGCTCGTTGCTGGCAGCGACCGCGATACTACCACCGCGCCACATCGCCATGTTTTCGATTTCTTGCGTTGTTCGTTCGGAAAGCGTTCGCTCGGCGGCACCGGAGGGGGCTGCGGCTGTGGTAAAGTCTATATTAAATTATTGTTTTGCAACGTGCTCGTTCGTCCGTGAAAGTTGCTCCGCGCGGCTCGGTCTCGCGGCGTGTTATCGTGATTTCGGCGGGAATGAGGAAAGCTCAAAGAACAATAGCGTGCGCTTTCGATTATCGATCTTTTATGGGCGAGCTAGTCTAGCAGCAAACACACCTAGCAGTGATGTGTTATTTTGTTGCATTCGTTGTGTTGACTGTCCGACCGTGCGGTCGATATAATGTATTAGCAAGAAAAGAAGAAAAAAACACTCACCCCTTTTAGTGAAAGGCAAGTAAGATGTATGAACTCTCCCGTGAAGCTTCGATCTGCAGCATCCGCAACCCGACAGATCGGGTCAGATTAATGGGGATAAAAATGTCAACCCCCAAACATTGTTCTGCCCTTTCGAGCTGATGGAAATTTCCTGTCCAACTCGCGCACTCGGTCACACTCGCATACATTGTATGCGTGTCCGCGGCTTACATTTCCCCATCGCCCGGGAATATTCGAGAAGGAAAATCGATATTGTACGACAGCGCAAGGGCAAAACTGCACTGCCTCACCCCACGAAGGTCGGTCCACGATCGATAAAGTTCGATACAGCCTAGACCCGGTATCGGACCGGCAGGAAGGTCAGCTAAGCCCCGAACGCCCAACTCTCCAGTGGACATGTCGGTGCTGGTGAACTTGCCGCGCTCAACTTTGTAGCCGACCCGGCCATTGCAGCTGCAGCAAGCTCGGATGATCGTTCGGATAAACGGTTTACTTTCTCGGCCCGCTCCGGCACGGGAGGGTAACGTCTGCGTTTGCAGGGTGGCTTTTTAATCGATTGAGGCAGTAAGGTGGTGGAGCGCGAGTGAGTGAAGAAAAGGTGTTCGTTTGCCGGCATCAAGGCTGGGCGCGCGGCCGCAACGGAAGAGGAAGGAAAAAATCCATTAAAACATTTTGTAGATATGCCGGGGAGAACATCTTAACTTAATAAGAAATCCAAACCAGAACCGTCACGACCCACACTGGATGGATCGATCGCCTTTTGGATCGCCGGTTGGTTTGGTTTGGTACGCCGTCGACGTCGTGGGCACTTCCTCCGCGTGCGCGATGCATACGCGGAAAGACACGGGACGAGGGCAACGACGACGGCGGCGAAACAACGTCGTCGTACATGATGTCTTGAAAAAACCAATATTGATACATATCCTGTGGTTCGCATCGGCGTCATCCTGCCCGACGTTCTGTAGCCCGTCGTTGGTGCAGCACAGGTTGTACGATGTGCCATGTGCCCGGTTGCTTTAACCTCTCGTTCGGCCTCTCTTCCGTTTCCCCCCACCAGCGAAGGTCTGATCCAATTCGAATCGAGCCCGATTCTTGGCGAAGCAAACGCTCTCCGCAACACTTCGCAGGTTCCTCATCTGGTACCGAGTACCCACCATGCGTCGACGTTGTCATATTTTGTTGATCATCATCTACCGCGATCCACCCACCCTTTGTGCGGTGCTGGCTGCACTGCTGGGCACGATACGAAGGGCCTCCGATCTTTTTCGTTGTATAAGAAAATGTGTGTACAGAAAACTCCTCTTCGATGGAGTTCCACTTTTCGATTTCGTTCCGCAACCACGCCGCCGAATGGCAAGAAGAGAGTACAGCAGAAGAGGAAGAGTTTAAAAGAGGGAGAAAGAGAGAGAGAGAGAGAGAGAGAGAGAGGAGGAAGGTTAAAACACAACCTGACCATGGCCTTCCAGACAGGAAGCCAGAAATGGTGCTACCCCACGGTGCCTGCACCCCGGCACGGTAGAAGAAGGTTTGGAATTTTTGTGCAGTTTTTGTATTACTTTACGCTCGGCGGCTCGTCTTCCGCGTCTCCCGTGCTTCAATTTTCGATAACAATCATCCCCGTCTTGCGAGTAATGAAATGGTAGCGAAATTACTATTTTTGTCCGGTCCGGCAAGTTGCGCATCGGGCCGAACCGGCCGACTTGGGCCGAGTCCCAATAAATGGGCTCAATTTGATTCCGCAGCGGCTCCCCGGGATCGGGAAGGAAATAACAGGCGGAATTAATAAAGGAGGGATGGAAGCAGAAAGGATAACGCGGCTAAATTAGCCAGTTTAAAGTGTAAGCCACACGGCTAGCCCAGGACACGCTCGGATAGATGCAATGATGGAAGTAAGCACTTTATGTTGTACCATATTGGATCTTAAGATCATCGCATTTTTTCCAGCTTAATCAAGCAAAAATTCAATCTACGCTGGGAAGTGTTTACGCTGGAGAAAGTTAATTTGCCGGTAATTGGATGTGCTACTTTTAGCAGAGTAGTTCCAAAAAAAAAAACACACAGCACCGTCAATATATGAAGGATCGCTCGAACGGCAAAAAACGATCCACTCGCTAGTGTACCGATCAGCTCGTTATGATTGGCGGATTGAGTTCTTTAAAAGCATAAAAGTTGTAGGAACAATTTGTTGATGCCTATTTCATCACACGGCTTACTTAACGTAACGCTCGCGCAATCCAACCCATCCGTTGCAGCAACCGTGGGTGCATTTCCTATTGCTACAATATTTAAGTTGAAACCTCAGCCAGCCTCAGCCTTCATAACCGGGCGCCCTAACTCATCGATTATCGGACGTTTGGAATGTCGGCTTGCTTGGGAATCGCTGAAACAAATCCAAACCAGCACAACGGTCATGCGAATAATGCGTTGGCCGGGCCGGGTACCAGCAATGGGAAAGTATGCGCTGATGCTTTGAGCTCCTTTTTACCACGGCAGGCAGGCACTGGCTGGAAGAACGAATGAACGAATGGACGAGAACGAGCAAAAACATACGCACGCAACACACACCGAAGAAACGAACCTGTCCGGGGCCAGCTAACCAGACAAACTCACCTTGGATGTTGTCGTTTTTCTGCCCAGCTTCCTTGGTGGCTAAGCTCTCGCTAGGGGTGGACGAGGAGACGAGTTCCAATCGTCGCTCGTCATCATTCCGGTCATCTTCGTCATCATCGCTCCTGAAGTGCCGATCATTAGCCGCTGTGGATCGCAGATGTAGTCTTTTTTTCCATCACACGATCCACCACCACCGGCCGATGGAATTCGCATCAACCCGGAAAGTGCTTTCCGATTATTATTATTTTCCCTCCGCTCGGCACAGTATCGGTACTGATCAGGTTGGTGCTGGCGCTGATTGCAGGAATTCACCCAATACCCAATCTCTTTTTAATTTCTGCCAGAGACTCAACGTGCCCCTGCTAGGTAAGTGAACTCCTTCTGGCGGGGACTGGCTTTTCCGCAGCCACTTACGGAATGCTGTTCGAATTTGTCTCTATTCGGAAACAGTAAGCGGTGAGGTGAGAAGATCGCTCGCAGACAATAATGCACAAAGCACACGCATCATCGAGCAAAACGAGCCTCATTACTTCCGTGGAAGCGGAGACCACCAAACGCGTCAGCATTTGTTGGTAATTTTTCTGCCCTCGAAAACCACACAACCTCATTACAAATCTGGCTTGTTTGGCTCATTTGCAAAGATTATTTACTTTTTGTGGTTTCTTTGTGTGCTTGATGCGGGCTGTGCATTGTGCTGCAATCAACAACCGCACCAACAATTCCCATCATCATCTTGCACATCCGGTATCCGTTCCTTCTGCATCCGGTGGTCGTTTGGGAAATTGAATTTAGAAGTTTCAACGAAAAGGAACAACAGCCGTCTTGTGGCAAAAGGTTTTGTTTGATCTTCCGAAGTTCTTCCCCAGCGCTTTTGTCCGGCTCTGTTTGCTCTTATTAGCCATCACTGATAGGGCTGGACCGTGTCCCATGGGAATGGGGCCGTATGTGGGACACGCGTACCGGAAAAGCAAACACACATCCGCACGGAAATGATCAGCCTTGAATGGAGCCCGGGGAATGGAGCAGCGCGCGTGTAACATGATATTTTGCCATTTTTCTGTCCCGACCGTAAACTCCGTGCTAGCCTTAATTCGCCATAAATCTCCAACCGCGCTTTCGAGCTTAACCCTTTTCCCCCACGTCGGCGGAACCGTAGCACAAAAAGATGTCTACATAAAGTACAAGCATCCAGCCTTTTTTTCCACTCGAAATAAAAAGCGCAAAAATCGACATTCGGCATCTTTATCGCGGTACAGTTGTAACTAAACGGCATTGTTCATCGGCATTTGCACCATTTGTTGCGCGCGGGATGAGCGATTTAATGCGCTATAAAAGTGCAGGATGCGCACTCCAAAATGATATAGGCAGCAACAAAAAAAAAACAACCCCTACCGAGGACTGCAAGCGAAGGAAAAGAATGATGCGATGCACATTTTTCATTGCCAACACAGCTGCATTCTCGGGTTCCGGCTCTCTGTCTTCGACGCGGCGCCCACACGATCGTTCCCGACCAAAACTCCAGCAAACAACAATACGAGGAAGTAAAATAAAAACTCACGAACCGAAAATTACATATATATTCGATTTTAGCCGGTCCCGCTTGGCTTCCCCTCGTGTGCAACAAAGTTGCAGCGTGAAATTCCTCACGCGGTGAATGCGTTCTGGGAGCCGAGTTGGAAAGCGGAGGGGAAGTGAACGAGGAGCGGCCGCTTTTGGGGCCGCTTGTGCAACTTTTCGGCCCCCGCGAGTGCCGGCCGCGTTGCGATTCATCGATTAATCGTGGTTTCCAGCGCGGCTTTCACCTTCGCCACCTCCAACAAAGCACACGGTTACGTACAAATTGCGCATCTCCCGCGCAACAACAACACACGGAGACAAATCTTTGTCTTGGGGTTTCGGCTGGCAACGCTGTGTTAAAGAGGCTCGCCGCCGAGGCTCCTTTCATACGAGGATGAGAACGAACCGTTTCGCCAGAAGAAGCGAGAGAAAAAAACCGATCAGCCTTAAAAGCCACCCATGCAACGGCAGCGGGAAGGCAGAAGAACACGTCGATGCAGGCGGACGAATCCTTTTTGCCAGCCACCACCACTCTCAGGGCGCGCACCGTACATTATTGATAGGGCATAATTGAATTAATGAAATCCGGCGACGGCAATGATGATGGAATGATCGCGCCTCAAAGCGAAAATAAATGTTCAAATAGCGGCCCGGTGGAGGTTCGCGTTTTTGTTTTTTTTTTGTGTGTGTTTGTGGCTTGTCACTTGAATTAAAGCTAAGAGCAAAAAGGATGTTTCGTGAGTTTTTTTTTCGAGTTTTAAAAAGTTTTTGTTTATGCTTCACTTGCTTTAAGCTACAATTAGTCATTCTTATCGCCTTTTGGTGGCTTTGGAATCTTTGCCAACTAAAAAACCGTTTAAAAACGCATCGTCTTCTTCTTACCGATCGAGCGTCTCCTGCCGGCAGAGGCACAATAAGTTTGCATTTCACTCTGCCAGACCCACGCGCTTTCACGCGCGTATCTCGTGTGCCGAATCGGTTCTTTGTCGCGGCGAATTGAGACATAAATTGTGCTTCCCGACCGGCGAACGCGGGTGTACGGGGGAGGATGGGATGGCCGGTGATCAAATGTCAAAACCGCTTTACCCTCGCCCGGACATTTCCCGGGTCAGTCCCAAGGGAGCACCGTCCTCGCCTAAGCCGCAAGCCGTAGCATCTAGCTCGCTTGACGACGCCACGGTCATAATCGTAAAAGTTAAGTACAGCGATGATTTCTGACCATCTGGCCATCGATGGTCAAAGGCGCAAAGGCGCACGACGATGCTGGTGGTGGTGTTAAGGAAGGTAGGCAGAATAAATGATTTTGTCACGTTTCGTGCCCCGTTTCGGGACCTGGCCCCGGTGACACTTTCCTAAGCCACCGTCCGAGGCGGGTTCGTGAGGGTTCCGAAAATGGGTGCCTCTAACAAGAGGATTTTTCGGACGCAGCAACATACAGGGAAGTACACATCTGCGCCGGAGCTAGGCGCGACCTGCCATTCGAAAAACCGCAAGGGTAAATAGCGTGTTCGTTACATTTGTCCGCTGGTTTGTTTGCCGCAAGTGAGCCGCTTTCGCTGTCATACGTGATGAAGCAGGCCCCATTTCTCACCAGATGGTCAATGGTGCGCATTCCTCGTGTACGAGTACGAGAGCGAACGCGAGCGTGCGCGCGTGAAAATTTGCGACCCAACAGGGGCTCGCCATCCTCCCCAATGATCGCGTGCGATCGCGTCCACTTTTTGTGCTTCTAAGCGCCGGGTAATGCATTACGCAAGCTGAGCAATGCCCCACGATGAGAATGCCGAACGGGCTCCCCACAAGCACGACATTTGCGAGGTGCGCATAGTCATTTGCGGTACAGGATCGTTTGTCCCGGATCGTGTACGCTACTTTTTCCACGCCACGAGGGCGTTCGGTTTTGCTTCCTACAACATCCATAATTTGACACCAGCCGGCAGGCGTAAATGGCAGGCGATCTTCGCGGGGGCAGAGCGCGTTCGTCGCTTATGCCGCCGCCTGATCATTCGATAATAAAGTGGCAATTACCCGCCACATCGCCCTGCGCAAGCTCGCGATAAACGAGCGCGGCTGAAGGGGATGCGTTTTTTTTTTAGGTTGTTGTATGCTTAGCCGTTTCTAAACACACACGACGCGCACGACCTTTTGCACGCGGAAAGGAAGGTTCGCTGGTGGCACCGTACCGGATCGAGAAGCGGTTGAAATTTTAATCGGAATCGAAGATAATGTTAATAACATGGATGGTAATAATATACTCGCATCCTTGTGAATCGATATCCTGATGCGAATTATAGATGAAAAAAGCTTTATGCTTTCGTGAGGGTTAAGCTTCTAAATGCTGGGCTCGGAATTAACCAGAGGCAGCTGCATCAGAATAAGACACGAAACTTTTTTGACGTTGTAAAACTACAGGCAGATGTACGTTTTTATTCGACGCTTCTGTCACGTTTTTCGTAACCCGTTTTTCCGCATTGTGAGTGCCAACCGAACATAATTAAAACCCACCAACGGTACGCGCGTACTGTTGACACACATTGCCGCTGTTTTAACACGTGCAGCAGAGCGGGTGTAGAAATCGAGTTCGAATCAAGATTAGCACGATCCCATCCCTAAAAGCCTTCTCCTCCAGAGAACGTTTTAAAACGAAAGCTAAATTACAAACCAAAAAAAAAACGATCGTGGGTATACACACACATCCCGCCCCGTTTCCTAACTGCAATCACTGCGGGCCCTACCTTTCGAGCCGGTGGCATGTGACTTTGCAACCTCCACCCTTCACGCCCCACGCTGCTGCCTGCTGGCTAACGACGACACCAGCCGCCAGTGTCCAACCCCTCCCGGAGGCGACTGGAACCTTCATCGATCGGAGCGCCGAGATTACGAATTACCACCCCCACATCACCTCCGCAAGAGCATAAGTCAAACCCGCCCCGTGCAGGAGGCAACAGTGTCAAATGGTATTCCCCGTGCCGAACAGATCGAACAACGATTAGGCGCGTGTGTGTGGCGTTTTTCTCATTTTTTTTTTGGGCTAGTAGCTGATGCATTCTCATCGCCTGCAGGATGCAGGCGTACATCGATTCCGTCCCGGGTGGGAGGAAGGTGAACGGTGGTGTTCCGCTAAATAGCTTCACAGCGTTCCATTTGCGTAACGTGCACCTTCGATCGCTTTCGATGCTCACCATGGAGCGCAGGTAAAATGTCAAACGGTGTAACCTCCCTCTATCGGAAAGGCTCTAAAAGGCCCCGTAGGGTTATGATGAATCCTGTGCGATATCGCAGGCACGCTCGTGAACGGTACCCAAACTAATGGGCTGTAAGTAGTGTTATGTAACTGAAACTGAGGATTAGGAATCTGAATGAAGCTTTTTATTCCATGAATTAATCTGAATCTTTCAATCAATTTTTTATAAACTAGAAGAACCAAAGTTCCAAAGAATAATGAATAATAAAAGTGTGAATTCAAACGACCCACAACGATAAAGATGCCAAAGAATTAAAAATCTTCCTACTACCTTCGAAAACTCGTGAATGTCGAATGATTCATGAATGAAAAAAAAAATATTTTCGGAAGGGATAAAACTAGCAGACTTGTGTGAGGATCACAATACAAACAAAAACAAAAACATGTGTGCTGTACCAATCCGTTCAGTTTCTCAACATAAACTGCTTACACCATCACTTCAGATTCCGACACCCATGTGCTCCGAATTCCATCACAACATCCCGCTTACGATCCCGTTTGCCCGCTTGTAAATGATCGTTTTCGATCCAGAGCTCTTTGCTCTCGCGAGACCATCAACAACATCGTACATTTCGGCGTCCCGCGTCAAACGTTGTCATCGGAATCGTCATTCCGCATGCGGGCGACGACGACGACGACGACGACGACGACGACTACGAGAGCCACCATACGCGCGCGACAGCATTATAGTGCCATTATTATTTTTTATTATTTTGCCGGATGAATTTGAATAAATTAATTCCAGTGCCATTTGTATGTAAATTGAATATTTTGATTTAATTTATCGTTTTCGTTATTATTTTTCACGTTCTCGTGACCGGGCTCGTGGTGTGTTTCGTCTTTCCTTTCTTGCTCTCTCACTGTGAGCTACGGTAAGATGGGCATTCTTCTGGATGCAGACAAACAAACGAAAGGTTTACGCGCGCTCGCGCGCGCGTTCGCTGTCGAGCTGTAAGAGAAAGCAATTGGAATCTCGTTCGCACAGACCGGGGCTGCTCTGGGTGGTGAGAATTCCTGCTCAACAGGGGAGGGCTAGTGTGAGAAATCTGGCGTAGGAAGGTCGTCCGAACGAAACAGTTCAACGAGTGGAAAATGCCCGGCGGGGAAGCCCGACGTTGAAGCAAAATTCGATAGACATTCTGGCTCACGCCGTAGGGAGATGGAACTGAGCAAACTATCGTAGATGTGTGCGCCTATTTGGATTGACGATCTTAAAACGTCATCACTTAGTAACAAAGGCCATTCATATGGGGTTTTTTTATGTGGGAAGGAACTCAAACAAACTTCGCAACTCTCTTTACATTCGCGATAGTTCCTGAATAAAACAAAATCTCGCGCAAAGAATGCACCCATCGGGATGCACACGTTCGACTTGTTTATAAATCACGAATTTCACCAAAAGCCGTTTCACCTCGCTCTCCGCCACCTCGTGCACCGAAAAGGAAGAACATTAACGTCACCATCGGTTCGCTTGCCTCGAGACCTCCGGGGTGCAAGCCAGCCACCGTTCGAACCGGCGCAAACGGATGTGAATAATTTATGAACAAAGCAAAAGTGCAAATGGGCCTTTCATCGAACGAATCGCCGAATCGATGCAAGAACAACAACGCACACAGAAATGAATAAAAAAAACAAAACACTGCCCAAGAGGTTACAAGGCGAGGACACTCCTTAGCGCAGAAGCGCAACATCCCATAACCCGGAAAACGGGGTTGCCTGTAATCGTGTTTTTGTTTCCCCGCTTCCGCGTCCACCCTCAACCGATGCGTCGTGGATTATGGAAATTCTTTCGTTTTACTGCGGCATTCTGTTAAATATGCAGCAATTGCATTCAATAGCCTTTTGCGAGCGGCATGATGATATTGGCATACAAAAGGCACAGTAAGGGGGTTGATTAGTACCGATCGCTTCCATTTAAAGTCGATCTTTAGGCCGGTATTTTAAAAGAAAAAAAAAGCTCGAATGGAACTTTTCCGTTTTGTTGCGAGCGCTCATGACAAGACGTAAAATCTTTCGCCACATTGCGAACGTATCTCAGGGGGAACTTTTCAATCACCACAAAGAGCATGACGGCGGGGTCCGACAAATGTGTTAATGTTCGATAAATCACCCGATGATCAATGTCCCGTCGTTCGGCGCTCTTTTACCTCACGGTGGGTATGGAATCGATTTCCTGATGATTTTACTATCGGCAGCATTAAATCCACGGCTTGTGCTGCAAATTGCTGGCTCAGCTTACACGAAAAAGGCCCGGAGGCTATTAAGCGTTACCTGAAGGAATTCTTGTCCGCATGGAGCGTTCCGCTCTTTTACTCCCGCGGACAACACCGCGCAGCTCCGGAATGCAGTGGGAATGGATGTGCAACGGTAGTAAAACAAACAGTTAATTAAGACCCATTAGATAGACCCGAGAAAGCACCTTCCGCGGCGACCTCGACGTGTAATGCGTGTGTGTGTGTGTGTGTACGCCGGCGAGGTCGATGAGGATGACGATGAAGAGGTGCCCTATGGTAGTAGAAAAGCTTCAGAAACCATAATCCTACTCACACCCATATACGCACACACACACTCAGTCCCACTAAAAGAATGAAAATAGAACTATGGCTCCACGGTTGCCACGAATTACAAAAAAGCAAAGGGAACGAAAGAAAAATCTCCGTTACTGGCAAGCGGCTGTGGCTGGCTGCTACTACCACTATCGAGCTCGGGCAGGAACTAGGCTGGTCGCTAAACTACTTCGTACGCCACTCGGTGGGTGGTATTTCTAGTTTCGTTCCCAGTTCTCCCGGTTTTTTTTTTGTTTCGCCCTACCGTCGCAGGGGCGCTCCACCGTCCACGGTTTCCCTATCGCGAACCCGTGATCAATTGGCATTTGGCAGGCGAAGGCCATTACACTTCGACGCCTTTTTACCAGCCTCCTGGACCGGTTGAACATCATAACCGCGTGTGCTTCTGTGCCACCCAGCGGGCCATTTCAAATCTTTTCGTGCAGTTTTTGCACAAAGTTTGTTCAAAAAGTTGCCACAAACCGTGCCGTCGTCGCTCGCCGTCGTTCTAAATGAACTTTCAAGTTTTTCTTCCCCGCTGCACCGGCTGTAACGAGCATTGGCGCGTAGGGCCAGGTGCATTCGTTAGTCCGGTTTGGCATTTACGTGCGCGGCGAATATTTTCACAAGCTTGCAATTGAGTTGGGTTTTTTGTCCGAAACGTAACAAAAAGCATTTCAAACATTTAGAAAGGGTTGCAACTAGAAACTGATGGATGCAGTTCGTGCTCGTAAAAGCCCTTTTTCCTACCAGCCGCTTTAGAAAGCTAACCTTTTGTGCCCTCGTGTCCAATTAAATATTTACAATACAAATATGTTTGTGACTAATTAAGCGCAGCGATCATAAACATTTTCCACCCCGAAAAACGCCAAAATCCAACGGTTTCGCGCCTACGTTCGTTGAACTCATTCCGTGTTTCGAGCTCAAGGACACAGCCGTTGCCATGTTATTTTCGGTTCAACGCTGTCTTCACTTTATCGTCACCGTCACCGATTCGTTCGCGTTCATTAATCTAACCTTCCACCCGAAACCAACAACAGCAATAAGGTTTACGAACATGAGCAGCACACACACACACACACACACAGCTCGAAAAAGGAACGGCCCAAAGCGACAGAAATCAAAACAGATAATCAAAAGCAGTAGCAGCCCGGGCGATTGTGAGCTGATGATGATCGTTTCGTTTTTCATCGCACCCATCGCCCACCAACGGGGCCCCACAGACAACCCAACGGTGAGGGAAGAAAAATGTGGACAAAATCAAGGCGTGAGGTATTTTTTTTTTAATTCGAAAACAAGATGCAGGGTTTGGTTTATCAACAATATTCGATCACAGGGCGATAAGTTGAGAGGGTGCTAATTTATCTTAATTTTATTTTTGCAACGGAAATGAACGGCAATAAGGAAATACGCTAGTTGTACGTATTTAAAACAAACTTCTATAAATTCATCCATTCTCGCAGCAAGCGCAGTAGTTAGCATCGTGCTGCTTATTTTCTCACCCGTACGCGCCAAATATCTACGGTACGAAATGTGGCGTCAGCCTTAAACCGTTACCGGTTCATCCCTAATCTTGCGCCATACGCCACCGCAGGGGCCACGTATTTCCTGTGAAAGGCGAAGGCAAACGCACTAACGGACACATAAATTACCGAAAATATCTTTACGCGTCGATTTTCGCTGCAGCACTGCACAACAACCGCTCAGCGCTTCGTCGCGCGAGGGTTTGGCGAGAGGCATGTTTAATTTTTCGTCCAACCATTTCCGTACGGGTACGCCGAGATAGCGTGAAGCCAGCGCACGGTACGCCGCGTGGAAGGATTATCAGGCCAAATAAATCACGCACATATGCTGGCGTATAATTACCGCTGACGGTCCGAAGGTGCGAGATGAGGAATATTTACTTTCGTCCAAAATTTATGACAATCTCCAGCGTTCGGGGTTACGTTAAAGGAGCGCGCTTTTTTTTTTTGCTTGTGCGTGTTTCGTGCAAAAGACGATACGAGAAGATTTGATGTCGATGTACACTGCACCGAAAAAAAAACACACTTTTAAATTAGTGTGTATATCTTGAACTGGGCACACGGGTTTTTACACGCATGACGGGCGCTCGAAGCAAATAATATATACCGCTTTTGCCAGAAATCAATTTTACAATTTATCTTGCTTTATCTTTTTCCTCATTATTGAGGTGCGACCTGTCATGTGTGACCAGTGCGAGAGTACGTCCGTCTGGATGTAGCTTTACATCTGCGCTCCAAAACGGAACCGTAGACTCACGTTCGTCGCTTGTCGAAGTCTTTCGATTGAACTTGAGGGTAGATAGTATGTTTGCGTTTTTTGGGGGATTTGAAATTTAACATAAACACAAAATGTATGTTTCAATTACTTTCGTGCCATTCTCATCGTGGCTAATTATCGCGGCTTTGTGAATGTTGCGCGTCTCCGCTTTTATGCACGCGCAGTTGGAATTAAAATTCGTTCGTTCGCTTTGTGCAGTTTTGCTGAATGGATTAAACAAGATCACTCGACACGAATGCGCACTGATGGTGTTCTTCAGTCCTGCCGAACACGATTCTTTGCCTGTTGATGCTGCTGCGATGAGAATGCGTTTGAATACCGAGTCGCATGCATCGCATTGACGGCTGCCGCCGACTGCCGTTGCAGCGCGCGCGCGCACGCTCTTGACACGACGGTGCTATAGCTATCTGTTATGAAATATTACTCACGATCATTCGATCGCCACCAGTCGTCACCATCACCCCCTAGCTAGCCGCGCCGCATGGAAGCTCTGTTGATTTATGTTTGGATTTATGTCAATTGGCTTTTACGCCCAAGCTCAGCTCAACACCCCGCCACTGCTCGGAAGTTTTGATCTTCGGGCATTAGCACGCCCCACATAGCGGTGCCGGTGCTGCGTTCGCACCCTCACACGACTTTTGATCGACGGTTCACACCCGACCCGACCCGGGCGGATACGCACGGCAGCGAAGCAGACGGGACGGGACAGGACGAGTACAGCACGAAACCGTCGTCCGGTCACACCATCACCGCAGGCTAAGCCGCATGGCATGTGCTTCACGATCAACGCGTTTGCGTTCTACCTCCCCCTACTGTCCCTATCCCATCACCTGCCCTTCACTCTGCCCCAAAACGTGGCAAGATCGTGGCCAAGAATTAATGGAAAACGGGTCCGAGCGGGTTTTTAATTGAAAACGAAATCTAATTCCCCTTTGTCGCGAACCTGCGCTCACGGTTCGTGAGCTTTTATTTCATCGCAACCCCATCGGCACATCGGGATGGGTGTGAAAAAGGTAACCGAACCGGACACAGGCCATGGCCATGCGCATACCAAAACCACGCAGGACAGTTTAGGACCGGGTGTGAAACGATCGCACATTAGTGTAGGGGCGACGGCATGCGCACACGGTCTCCCCCCACGGAAAGCTCATTTCCCATCGCGAGCGCCCGTTTTCCGTGGATGAATCGGGAATTGTCCTGTCAGCTGGTCAACACGATCTTGCCATCGCTCAGGGCAAGCGAGATGCGCACGTCTTCAACGCAGTGTAGTGTAGGAAAATGCGATTTCGAGCGAGACGTGCCGCAGGCTAGGCAGGGTGATGTAATTGGAACTGATGAGAATTTGTAAAAAAAATAAGATTTTTTTTCAGTTTTTGCTCCTCACACTTGAACCGAGTGAAACAAACTCAATCAAACTCTTCTCATGCACTGCTACTCTGCGCCGGTAAAATGTACTCACCGAATTATCACCTCATCATCAGCTCTCGATCGACGCGGGGAATGCAGAAACCCGGGGTGATCGTAAATCTTCCTCCCTAACTGCCATCCATCCCGCGCGAAGCCAGGTGCATAAATCGACGATGACACTTACAGCAAAATTGCTCGCAATAAAACGTGCGAATCTATTTTAGCACCGCACTTACAATACCGCGCTGATCTACCGATGCAATCATTAGCCTCACACTTCCCCAACCGCCCCAACCGCCCGGACGCACCTGGAGGTCCGGATCCGGAGCTTGTCTGGATACGCACAGCAGTCTCGCACGGCCGGTGCGAGAAGCACCGATGCGTGATATTAGACGAATCGAACCGCGGTGCAGGGTGCAGAAATCGAACCTGAAAGCGCATCTCTCCGGCCGGCTGTGCTGTGCGAACCTGGCCAGAACCTGGCCTTTTAAGTCCGCGCAACCCGACGCGAGTAACACATGAATAATTTATTCCGCTTACTTATGTAATCGTGAAATCGTTCGATTGCTGTTAGGGTTCGTCGCTTCGTTGCGGGCGCATTGCAGTCTTTCGTTGCTGAAAAACAGAACCGTCGTCGGCCGTCAATCTGCGCTTGAAAGTGACGCTCGCTCTCTTTCGCTCTCGTTCGCCTTCGGCGTCCCCTCCATGATTAACGCACCCCGGCGCGGAATTCCTGCCATATCTGCTCTTGTCAAAGTCAATAATAGTTATAATATGTTATCTCTATCTCTGCATCCCTTTTCCGCACCGAACTCCGGGTACACTGCTAGCACTTCTTCACTTCTTCACGGGTGCACAGATGTGCCGTTTGCAGCAGGCCGGAATGGTGAGCCGCGAGCCGATTTCGTCAAGATCGGTTATCTATGTTTTCTCATAATCCGGTGCTAATTTTCATAATTTCTTCTCAAGTGCTTGCGTGGCACACGGAGCGCAACAGCAAGGTTGGTGCTCTCAACCAGACGACCGCAGTGATTTCCGATTAAACAAATGCATTAGGCGACGAACGAGTGAAACTGGAGGAAAAAAGCGGAGGCCCTCCGCGGGAAGGATATTTGATGGCGCATTCCTCGCATCACTTAGAACGCGCAATCCGAGCGGAGGCAATCTTCAAACAGGGTCAGGTTGATCCATTTACCTTCCGCCAGGCCCATAAGCCTGACGAACTGCGGCCGAAAGCGGTGAGAAGATAGATTGCGTGGCGTTGCGTGGACGATGCGGAAAATAGATGAATCCCCCCATTCGTTTGGGATTCTTGGAGCCGGACAGCTGCAGTCGGCTTCTCACCGGCTGTCAGTCGGTGGACGGCTGCCAACGATATGCGATGCACTGATGCGCTCGGACGGCTGCAGGCTTGTCCTTCATCGTCCTCACCGATCCCCAGACTGGGCAGCCCAAACCGTCCTGAACGATGCGGACGATGAGCGCACAGTGACAGATCCGTCAGTGTTTGCAAATACGATGGCATCATTATTGAGATTGAGTTTACTCTTCGTCACTCCAGCGCCCAGTCTGTGCATGATCACGATCCCGCTGCAGCCATCACCTGTAGAGGATGCAACGAGTATCCATTACAGTTCCAGCAGACTGTGTGCACATACCGCTTGCGTTAGGGAGAAAATATTTTGTCATATGACTCCTCCGGTGCGCTTGATGATGATGTGATAATGATTAGATACCCCAAACCTTCAGACGAAATACTTTAGCGGCATATGTCCTAAAAATCAATAATAAATCATTTTAATTTAAAACATAGACCCTTATACTTTCAGGATTGATTTTGTTTGACCAGTCAAAAATCTACGTATCTCTATAATTGGATAAAAATAATAGTATACAAATCAACAAATAATGAGCTTTTGTGTCATGCTTATTCACCATCTGATTTGCAGTTTGAGCAAGCTTACTTTTAACGCAACTTACCACCGGCAGTTGGCGATTTTCGTGCAACGATAAGCGACAAACAGCTTTTAAAGTTGCTAAATAGCCCATTTTCCTAACCGGACACTCAATCGACCATACACACCAAAAGGCACACCTGCGTGCCGAAGTGCTATTTTACGATCGCCATTTGTCGGTGCATTAGAATTTTGCGGCCCCATTATCGCTGATTCATGACGGTGGGCGCATAAAGTGGGTAAATTCTTTGCGTTGTTTTATTTATTTTTGCTCGCGTACTCTAACGCGCTTCCCGTCGCGAAATGAGGTGCATCATCGCCTGCACCATTCTGCCTTTATGTCTTCGTTTGCGACCTTTCCGCAACCGGTTGCATTTGCGAGTCCGATCCGACATCCGCACCGGTAAGGAGGATTTTATTAATTCACCAAACGCGTTCGCCACTCCGTCCGTTCGCATAGTTGGGGATGTGACCACCGCCGGAGCTGCACTTAATTAATAAGTCGTTAAATCAGGCGGATGCGTAATGTGTACGGGTGTGGAGGGATTCTTTTTGTTTTCGACTCAACGTGCGCACGCTTGTATGTGTGTTTGTGTTTCATTTTTACCTCATCGTGACCGTTTGCAGAAATGTTAATACTAATAGGCCTAGCAAAACGGACATAAAATCCGAAATGCCTTTTCATGCATAATAACGTCGGAAAACGGCACGGCACCGGAGTCATAAACGAGCCAGCGTAACCGTTCGAGTGGGCCAGGGGATGGAGCAGCGCGCGACGGCGTTTGACGATTAGCTAAACAAAGAGCCTGAATGCTCATAAGCGCATTCGAACCGGCGGGAGACATCAAATTAGTGATTGAAAAATTATTTTCCTGAACGCTCGCAGCCGCAAGATCGTAAAACCGACCAGGGACACCCAGGCAGAACGAACACGGTTTATGTTTTATTTGTTTCTCTTTTGCTCACCCTCTCTTCGTCTTTCTCGTTCCGTGCCAATAAAACTATCCGTACCGATATTGCGCGTTCCGATGCGTCTAAATTCCGAACTGAACTTCAAAAGCGCTCGTCTCTCGCTCGATCATTGAAGTCTCCACGCCGTGGAATGATTCTGTCATGTTTCGCTGCGCACCAGCGCTTACCCGCGTACGGGTTGCTCAAGTCGCGATCAATAAATCGCGTCCTTAATGCCTTAATACTTCTCACTTACTTACGCGGTGGGCCTCGCATTACTTCCCCATTTTGGTGATAAGAGAAGAGATGGGGACGGTGTATGAGAAGAAGAATCGGTATAATGGTTTTAGCGTTCTGGTATCGGTCGTTT
>JXXA01008098.1:0-16081 GCA_000956255.1 Anopheles punctulatus
TGGTTCTGCTCCTTTGCTGGTGTTCGTGTTCGCGAGTATAGTGTTTCTTTTCGTCCTGCTTCCAGGAATGGTTCCGTTCGCTGGGTTAGCTGTTTGTTTTTCCTCTTACGCCTTCGAGATCACAGCAAATATTGGTGACGAGACTCCAGTGTCCTCTCAAGCAGGGCCACAAACACCAAGCAACAATAACACACACACACACGCGCGCGAAAGCGAACGCTAGTCTAGCGAAAGAAAGACTGGTAAGGTTTGGGTGCGGGCTAAGATTACATTATGTTTGGTTTTATCTGTGGTGACCTCTCAGGTTGCCTCCTCACGCCCGGTGTGAACGTCCGTTTCCATGAAGATCCATGTTACCTGTGGGGGGTGATGGAGGGAAGGGTGTGCTTAAGCACTCAGCTTCTACTTGGCGTCTTCTTCCACCTCGCTCGGGCTAGCTGGAGCAGAAAAGAAACTGTAGCCGCTGCTAGATTCTTGGAGCTTAAAGATAGATGACATTTTACGGTTTTTTTGTGCCGTTCGTTTCCGGTGCGTTTGTGTGCTCCATGTTTTCACGTAACTACGCAGCTTCCCAATAGTTGGTCATCTTAAAATTGATCTAGGCAAGCTTTGTTTTCAATTTTACGTTGCAATGTACGTTCGCTCGTTGGTCCGATGGTGCTTCGCTCGCAACAACAACACTGTTGGGGCAATCATTTTAATGTGTGCTTGTACGGTATTGTGCGATTAAGCAGGTTGTCAGGATATGCAGCAGGCCGTGAGCCCCCGACAAACGCCATCGCTCTTTTCACTGCATTGTACGAGGCGAAACCATTTGTTTAATTGCTTTGCGCCTTCGTTGTGCGTTGTAGATTTTAACATCCCATTTTTCTTCTATTTTAGGTCAGTCTATTATGCAGAAACGACATCTGTGTGACCCAGTTGCCGGTGCACGGTGACATCGGCGAGGTTTGGAAATGGGTACATTCAAATGGTTTATAGCGAACAGATGGTTCCAACCATGCGGTGGTGAGTAAAGGTGGACGAAGCGCGCTGCGCCTTGCAGCATAATGCGGCCGTTGCAGGAGGGTTTGTCTTTTGTTGAACATCTCTTCATTATTTGCGATACGATTTTTTTTGACTTTCTTGGAACACATGTGTCTCACACCTCACGCCGTTACGATTGGTTAACGCATCGATCATAGATCAAATTGATTTTTAACGATTCCTTGCTCTGTTGCATTTTTCGGCATTACGCAACAAACGAGCTGTTGGGGTTGATCAATTAAAAACAATTTCACGCCTAGTGAACGAATCGTATTGCGCTTCCGATGGTTCGATTTTCGAATGAACCCAGGACCGTCCGAACGTCTAGTGAAGGGTAAGGATCGGATGAGTGATTTATCGTTGGCAACCGACGCCCAACACACATACACATAAGTTGTTTCACTTGTTTTTTTGTTTTGTTTTGTTGGCTTTCCCACGTTGCGGCCGATACTGTTTCACGGCTCAAAACCTTTCTCAATGCATATATCCATCGGATTTATCGTTTCGATTGTGAAAGATTCCACAGCCGTGTCCTGCTGCCGCCATTCACACAAACGAAAACAAAAAAAAAGACTAAAAAGAACCGACAAACGCGTCGGTGCAACTGGTGGAGCGAAACAGAAACGAAACAAAAAAAAAAACATACCAATGCTGCTCCATTCGGCATCAATTTTTATTGTCCACCAAGTTCTGTCAACAACGATAAAACCACTCCGAAGGGTAGGTTGTTAAAAATGTGCTACTGCACGGTATGCGTGTGTATGTGTGTTTGTGGAACCATGGGGATGAAATGAATTTTCACCATGCCAAATGCAGTGGTGTGAAAACAGACCCAGGCAAACCGCAGTCACAATTTTTACACCACCATCCACCAGAAGGGGATTGAAGTGGTGCGGTTTTGTAGGAGGGTGGCATAGAAATGGACAATGTGACGGAGTGGATGCAATTTAATTTCGATTTTATCGCGTTTTTTTTTGTAATGAATATAGTAAAGAGGCTTATCTATTGGTGGCAGTGTTTACAGGTAGCTAATAGAACGGGCTCGAATGAATGAGCGAAGGATGAGCTTCACGTAGATGTTTGTTTCGAATGTATTGAATGCTGTTGAAGTGCTTGTGTGTTTTATTTTACCAAATTTTCCCCATCCCACTTTAAACGCAATCGATCCCGGTTGAATACAATATTGCAAAGTAAGAGCGGCTGATACTTCAATTACAATGAAAGTGCTCACGAGCGATAACACAAGCGTCAAGGCGTTGCCGCCACTCGCCCATAAATCTACCTTCATTCGAAACTAATAAATGCCATCATTTTTCACCCAACGACCACCAGCGCTTCCCATATTTTCAAGCACAAAACCTCCGCCAAAATGGCTGCAAACAAATGCGCGTTGCCTTTGCAGGACACGGACGAAGGTCGCCACTATAATCATAACCACCGACCGAGCCAGCGAGTTCGGGCAATTGAAAAGTTTGCGAACCGAAAGTGTGTTCGCCGAGAAATTGCGATTTTAGCAAGTTTTCGTTTGAAATTTTGTTTCCAGCGGTGAGACCGGTGGTTTGAAGGGAAAGTTTTCATGCCGCCTGCCTGGCGCAAGCACGAAGTAGCGGAAAGAAAAATAACGCTCCCTATCCATGCGGAGGGCAAACAGCGACGGTGCTTAAGGCAAATGTACGAACACGGGATGCGCTTTGGAGAAGTTTTGGCATTAAATTTTAGGCTCCATTATCGGTTGCCAACAATAAAAAAGCCGTTGGGTTTTGTTTTCGCTCGCGCTGCTGGTGAGATAGGCCAAGGTGACTTAATTAATCTTGGCTAATGGAATTGTGAAACGGAGTTCTCAGAGGCGACTTGTCAGTGTGTCGTAGCTTGTGGTGATTAATTCAACAGTACGACTTAACTTGATGCATTATTATTTTTGTATACAACTACTTATTTTGCCAATCTTCGACAATACAAATCTTTAAATGTTTAGTTTACAACAAAGGCTTTGAAATGATTATATAATTTTGTAATCATTTTTAAAGACAAACGTAATATTGCATAGCGTCTAAGAAAGGCATATCTTTCGATCCTACCTTTTTGTCTGTATCATAAAAATAATCTCACCAAGAACTTGTTTGGAAAATAGACCAATTACCAGAAACCATCACTATTGACTTCGCATCATGAGCGCTACTTCAAAGGACGATAGTCGCATCGTTTGCCGGAGGTCATTTTAAACCGTGTAATGCCGTTCCATTCTTCCTTTTTTACAAGGGCTCAGCACAAGCAAGCCTCTCGGCAATCCTTTTGTCGGCACCGGACATGCCAATCGGAAGTAATCGAATATAGCTCGTTGAGAGTTCGCCTTCGCCTTGCGAAGCCTTGCGGTATAGTTTCGCTGAAACATTTCACTCCAACTAAATAACAAGTGTGCTCAATTGGTGAATAGAAAGTTGAAGAAATCGTTAAACCGTGTTAGTTTATCATAGCCTAACGACAAGGTCTGTGGCCCTTATTATCGTCACAGCCCTAGTTCATATCATAATTCACCCGAAATTGTATCCTTACTGCCAGCGCACGACTGTGCCAGCGGACGGGTGCATGATTCTGCGGCGAGTTTATTCTTTTGTGGGATGCTTTATGCACACTCCACCTCCCATTCTAGAAACGACACCGACCGACCGAAATCCCCTTCGGAGTTGCTAATATCCCGGCAGCAGGGGTTTGTGCTCGGTGCAGTTGCTATTTCATTTCATTTCCGCTCGTCCGGAAATATATCCTGAAGATTGAACGTGTTGTATTCCTTTTCTTTTTTTTTTTTGCTCAGTACACTCTCACGTATTCCTTTCCGTTGAGCGCACCAGCAGCCAGTCGAGGAGCGCTTTGAAACCGGTCTTCGTCACGTTCAACTGATTTTCCGCTGGCCACTTGCTACCGCGGCATGATAGCGTCGTGTTGCGGTCCGTCTCCACGGCCCACGACGCAGTGAGATGAAAAGTGTCCCCTGCAGACAAAGCGCGCAGCCTAAAACGAGAGTGGGTGCTCTCAGAAAACCGCCCACCGGGCACGACCGTTTCAAGATCAGGCACTTAAAAATTCATCTTCACCCGGTTTGCAAAATCCAGCCGGCGGCGAACGCACGCTGCTCGCCTTCGCTCGCAAAACGCTGTCGCACTGGATGTGAGCACTCTTCGAATTGTTCACATTTTGCACCGTCTGTAGTGCTTTAATCCGGCGTTCGTTGTCGAGTGTTTCTTCCACGGCGAGTGCGAATGAAGTGAAAGGATTCAGTCGAGGGGTGTCGAGTGCATTGTTTAAAGCGACTCATCTATTGCGCACCTGACCCGAAACGACGGCTCATGCGGTGATCTTCCAAACTAGATCCGCTTTAAATCATTCCTCAATACAAGGATTAGGCCTGCAAGTGTTTGTTGCGCCCGGCGCCCGATGAGGTGTCTTTGTTGCACCTCGCAAATAGTTGATTGATGTTTCTACCCACCTGGGTGCAGTGGAATTCGAGATGTTATTAGAAACCTGTTGGTGACTGTTCTTCCAGTGCGTGCGGTGTGTTGTTTGTGATGGCACAAAAACAATCATCAACAAGACTGCTCAAAGGGAGCTGCTGTTAAGAGCGCACAATAATCACATCAAGCGTAAGTGTAGATGTTGTGAATGTAAACAACCGACGCTGCCACAGGGTTATCGTTTAGCGTACCGGTTTGGGTTCTTAATAAAGATGTGTCTAATGCTGGCCAGGTGCAATATTGACGTACTGACAGCAGAATCTCCCACCATCGGATTACCACTCACGTACCAACGTCGGTGAAAGATTATGCAAATTGGCTTTAAATAAATAAATTTCATTTGCCTTTCAACCCATCGACCAGTGCTCGAAACTTCCGACCTTACAATAGTAGATGGTTCCCTGGCACATGACGCGTTAGCCGGATTGCTGCAGGATTAAGTTAATATTTATTGAAACCCGGCTCCTCCGGCTCAAACTCCTCCTTTGGTCGGTGTAGCTTGAGAAGAAAAAAAAAACAACGAACACGATCCTCTAATCCAAAACGTACAGCTCTGCCGGAAGAAAACCTGCCAATCCTGCCAGGTCAACTGGGAAAATGTGTTTTTTTTAGTCTCCGGTTTTCTCGTTCTGCTCGAGTTTTATTAGAAATCTTGAAACAGGTTCAAGATTTTCCTCAATACGGTCGAGTGCAAGCGGGCGATCGTCACTATGCAGATTGCACCGGATTGCACCGGCACGTAATCATAATCAGATTTATGGACTTTATGAAGGACATAAACGAGCTCGAGTGACGCTGCACTGTCAGAACCTACTCTCCCAGGAGTAGCCTCTGGGATGGGAGGTGCTGCATGGTTGTAATTTGCACACACGCTAGATGCTTTCGTAATCGCTTTGAACTCGTTGCTCCTTGAACCATAGATGTACTAAAAGTAGCATTTTACTTGAGCTTTATCCGATCCAACCGATTGCTTCATAATTGTTTTTGTAAGTTTTTTTTTTGTTAATTTTACCGCCTGACACTATTTGCAAAACTTTGTGTGTTGAAGTCAAACAGTCTTTCTAAATTGTTGCCTAGTATCTGCACTGGATGACACAATTTAGTTGATTGGAAACTGGTTCAGAAACAGCCCCCTAGTGTAGCGAATGCTTTCCCCCCAACCACCAATTATGCTTTTGCTTATATTATATGCCACCAGCAGCATGAATCGATCGGGCGTTGCAGTGATTGAAACTTCCGTAAGACCGTCTGATGACTGCCAAAGCGGGTGCGGTTTTCAGAGAACTTTGGGGGTAGGAATAAAAAAAACGAAGCGGAATATATTAAATCCTACAATGATAATGAAAATGTTTCGAGCGAAGCGAAGCCGGGCTACATTCAATAATGTGATTTTCGCATTCCGATCGATAGGAGGTTTCGGGTGCCCGTTTGGTACAACGCCGGCACAACTAATCCAAAGGGATTTCGAGTCTGAGAGTAGATTGAAGCATCTGATAGGCCACCCGACTCATACACATATAGATACAAAACGGCGTAGAGAGGATATGAGGACTTTATGTTCAAAACTCGCCTGACCATACAAGCACACAAACATTCTCACACACACACACACATGCATACAGTGGACCGGATATATCGAAGAAAAGGCTATTGGCTACTGCTAGCCAGTCGAGTGCTCGTTCTTGCAGAAATTCGATAGTCACAGTGTGACTTCGCACACAGGAACGTCCTACATGCGGGAAGGCGTGGGGAAGGCTACGGAGGCGCAAAAGTTTTTAGCTCGTGTCGGCTAAGCGCCCACGCTCGCAGGAGCCCCTCCCCCATCCTTCCTCCATCTCTACAGACCGTTTCTGATTATTTCCGCCTATCGATCGGATCAATTCTCGGATTGAAGAAAAACCGGAAGTGACGCTCGAGCAGCCGATGACAGCAGAAGCCTTGCCTTGGTCCTTGGCTGTGTCCGATTGCGACGTGAACCGTTTCGGGTCATCCAGTGGCTCTCTCTACGGCCAGGGGGAAATCTTCTTCCTTTAGCTCGGCCTTGTACAGCTGCCGCTGCACGCCCGACTCGGTAAGCCGAAACCTATACGTGGGAAAAGTATTTATACGGAGAAGATAATTCAATTTCAAAACTTAATTTATCTAACAACCACCAGCTCGAGCGATGCCGACGTCGTCGTCGTCGTCGTCGTCGTCGTCATAGGCGCTGTGTGGAGACGCCAAAACGGAGCAGGAAGTTTCGGGTCTCGAAGGAATCACTACGCCTTTGAGCAACTGGGCGAACAGCGGTGGCGTTTTGTGGACATTCCGCCGGGCCACCGGGCCACCAATTTACGGGCCAACTTCCCCATTGACACACTAATCTTCTAAATCGTGTGGTGCCACGGTATTCGGTATAACCGTGGTGGGGTGGGGCTGCTTCACCCCCGCACGCCGGTCCCCAAAACATTGCCATCCTGTACTGCCGTCTGGCGCGGTTCGCTTTCGGCTGAAACCATTTGTTTTCTATTACCGGCATGTGGCGCTGAAAGTCTGTCCTTTGCGGGCTGCGAGAACAAATGACGAAGCACGGCAGTGTGCGCTCGGTGGGTTAAGGGATAAATTGGGTGCTGCTAATGAATAGAGTGCTAAAATGTGCCCTCGGGCGTTCAAATAATCTACTCAATCGGTTTGAAGCCAATGCAGTCGCAGGCAGACGGGCCGACGGGGGTTTTGTTTACCAGGTGGCGAACGGTGAATAATAGAACGTGAGATTTGCGTGATAAACAATCGATGATATGATGTGTTCATACTCGCAATTACGAATCAGCCCTGTAGGTATTGGATGCAAATTAGGTGCTGTTTAAGCACGCCGAACCGAGCGCAGTGCATTCAGTCGAAAACAATTTACAGTTTTACACTGCCTTTTTTAAAACAAATCCTGTGACTTTGAGCACTGTGTAACGTTAATGTATACGCTCGTAATGAATCTTTTCCTGCAGCTACCGATCAGCGATAGTGCACGCGTTTCCCTGAACGTTGTACCACATCAGACGTGAACGCCAGGAAAGTTTTGTTCCGGACACATTGCGGCAAAACGGTTCACATTCACGGTTTACGCCATTCAGCCGCTGTCGTTGTGGTCGGACGGAGCGGAAAGAGGACCGGTTTTTTATTGCATTTTTCAATTGACTTACGAAAAAACTAGCACTAGCATAACACACACGACGGCAGAGACTGGTGGTGTAATTTAATTGTCGTTACGAGCACCCACTAGCACCACCGGCAGGGTTGTTTAGGAAGGAATTGTTTTTTAATTATCCTCGGGGAGTTGTGACGAACTTTTTGAAACTATGCACTCGGTGCACCTATAAACAGGGGGAAGCGAAATTCCGCATGTATTTATTTCTCTTTGAGGTTTTCAATTATGCAGGACGGGCAATGAAGGCGAATGGTTTTGAGGAGGGTTCAAACAAACAGAAGTTTTAAACGTTCTTTTATGATACATTTTTTAATAGAAGAAGTGTTTGGGCTCATTCGTTCTTGATTTTCGGTGCACGATATTTTTACCATTTGAAATTCAGATTTAGAAATTTATGATTAAATACATGACTTGGCAATAACCAAATATTTGTTTTAAATTTTTTTTATTCTAACAACATTTTCTATAAAATCTTTTAAAAAATCATCTACTTCTGTCATATGTTATCACATAAAAATTTAATTATCAAACTTTACTAAAAATTTAAAATTTTTTAGAAACTCTGAATTGTTGCTTAAACCTTTTTTTCTTACTCCGAAAAGGAATATTGCACCATAGCGAACACTTGTCAAAGAATAAAGCTTACATAATTTTAACATTTTTTTACTTTTATAATATTAATAATAAATATGATTTAAAATTGATAAAATGCATAAAGTTAAAATTGCACTGGTCTCTTTGAAGGTAAAAAAAATGGATTCAAAAAATTTCGAGCATATTTTTGTTGATTTTCTGAATTGTTAAAAATAAAGATTCAATTTAATCATTTCAGAAGAAATTGAATAGTTTGAAGGTTTTAATACACAAAAGATTTAAAAATCTCTTTGATTCCTAAAACCAATATTGAATAAACGTCAGTATTAACGTCATGTATTTCATATTTTTTTAATTGCTCTTAGTGCAGTAAAAAAAAATAATCAAATCAATTTTTTAAGCGATTAATAACAAAATGCACAAACAGCCAATGGCAACGAAAGTGCAACATTTTCCTGACAGGTCGTTGCGGCCGGTGACGAGCCGCGTTTGACGTTAATGGACGATATTATGCCACACCGACTATCGCGTTGCACGCTCGCATGAAGTTGACTGGCAGCCTATTTATTTGATGCGATAGCTCACCAAAGAATAAACGTGTCACTTTGGAAGAATTCAATTAGTTTTAATATTTCAAACGCCACACCGGCCAGCGCGAACCGAAGCGAACGCGGCCAATAATCCATTCCAGGCACGAATGCACCCGGGGCGACCCACCTTCCATGCTCACGCTTCCCGCGAGGGGTGCAAAGCTGAACGATACCCTTTCGGCTTCACGGGCCCGGCACTCGAGGCCTGAAATTGATGCCGGAAATGAAGTAGCTGTCAACGGTCCTGAAGTGGGCTGCAGTGGACGAGAGCGCGCGCTCCAACCGATCCTGCACAAAGACAAAGTGACCCGCACACCGGCCCGGCCGTTCTGGTGTTCGATTTCTTCCCGGGGTCAAAGTTGTCCACATGTCAAACGTCACCGGCACCGGACCGGGTGTGTGAATCGTCTACGCAATCCGTGTGAGTGTACCAACACGCGTTCGATAAGAGCAGTACGGGCGTTTTTTGTCGATTCGGGATGGTACTGTTCCGGGCCGAACAATCGACACGAACCGAGTTCATCAGCGAGAACGCGTACCAGTGCGAACGTATCGTAAGGATTCTGATTTACAACGCCAGTCTCGTCCGAATGGCAATTTATCAGCGGCTTTTAGGCGGCTGCATGTGGCTGCGTGACGCTGTTCCGGCTGACTGATGACGGTGATGACGAGCCCGAGGACGACAAACAGTGCTACATACTGCCCGGTGCGTACTTGCCAAACATGCCCCACGGCGCGGCACGTGAACAACGATCGATTCGATCCTTCCGGTGGTGTGGCGAGCGTTGTAGGCGTCGTCGTCATCGTTGTCGCCATCGTCGTCGTGAAACTTCTTGACACTTTAACGATAAATAATAAATCGCCAAGCCTCCGCACGCGGGCTCAGTCGTGAACGCACTGTCTTGCGACCACCGCCGGAATGTGGGAAAGTCTTCCCCGAAACACAGTCGATGGAAAGCAATCACGATCGCATAATGACGCGTAATGGTATAATATGAAAACGTAATTACGTCAAATCTGTCAATTTATTTTGATTAATGCGAGTTGTGCGTCGGCGTTGATGCACTGACATGGGATTTGCATGGGATCGTTCAATCGGTGTAGGAGGACGATTTTTATCTTGCAACAGAGTTGGTGCTGTTCGGAAGCGATATGTGCTGCAAATTACCGTGTCGGCAGCCGGTTACGTTTCACGCCACCAGCAGTGGGTGGAATAAATGGTTTTCAATCAATTTTCCGCAGCCACCCAAATGGTTCAAATTACTTACGACCCGCTCCTTAACATGGAAGAGCATGTTTAAACATGGGCGCTTAAAAAGGGTTCAAATTCGAGGAAAAAAAGCTTTAAATTAAAAGGTTTTTCGAAAAAATTTTAATTTTATTTCCATTTTTAAATGCATACAACATAAATACATTTAGCCACACGGCGATACAGGCCGATATCTTAAATGAATATTTGATTGCTCATTTTAAACAAGTTTATCGACAGTTTCCACTATTATTACTTATTGCTAAACAGTTTTAAATTAATACACTAATTCCTAATGTATATTTTTTAATTTAACGTGTTTTTGCTGCTATGTATTTCCAATATTTTTTACAGTGCTTTTTAAACACGATGGAAAATCGTCAAAAACTTTCGTTATGTACTACACTTTATGAATCGTTTGACGGAATTCTTTCAAAAGCTTCCAGGTTTTTCAAATCATGTGCTACCCTTTTATTCTCTCCTATTTCCAAGTGGTTGGCCTAATGTGTAACCTGTTCGGTAACTAGCGGTCACCGCTTATCGCACTTGCAGCTCATTGTGTCATTACTTTCCCTGCCCGTGAATGCGATAAACTATTTCATATTTTTTTGCAGCCAATTAATTAAAATTGTCAGACACGCTGCGGATGCACACGATGGGTGCGAGCTGGTTTAGTTCTCATCGCACACTTACGCCCTCTGCAGTACAGTCGTCCTTTGCCACTGCTAACCGAGCGCGGTAAAACGTTGCCTGAACGCTCAGCCGGGAGCATCCCGAAGTCCCCGAAGCAATTTCTGTTCCGTTTCAAATTCAATTTTTAATTAAAATTAGAACAACGCTTGGTTCTTGGCTGGACGTTTGCGGTGCGAGATCAGAGCCCATGCTATCTGCCGGCCGCCATGGGAGCATGTGCTTTTTTGTGTGTTACAAATTTTGCTTTTGTTTTCTGTTCGGCTGCCTACTGCCATTTGCAAACCATCACGGCATGTCAGTGTGTTGGTGAACAGCATTTCCTCGCCACGGTGAAGCCGACGAATAGACCAGTTTCCCGTACCGTTGCAGGCGCGATCGCGGTGGAACTCGGATGCAGGCGTTACACTTACAGAGCATCCGAGAGATGCAGTATAAAGGTGGAGTGATAATTATGGCATGCACGAGAGCACCAAATCAACTGGACAGCCCCGGTTTGTAAACGTTATCCATGTCCCGCAGGCATTGTCAAGGGCAAACGTGTCGGGACCGGGGTCAAGACTTTTAATTTACCAAACAGCGCTCTGTGCCGTCCGGTGTAACCATCTTTCGCTGGTTTGCGCAGCAGCAAACGAAAAAAAAAGTTTCCTTTCACTGGCATGAGCAATTTTCCGTACTGGTTGCATCGTTTTCCCGCAGGTGATACATTATTTAACGCTCGGGTAAACGGTTTCGCAGAACGCGTGAGAGTTGTTCTGGTTTTTGTGGAATTATGCCATCATAAGATTGCAGTTTGCTTTTGATGTTTTGGGTATGGAATGATTCTGCAATATTTATGCTAACTTTGCATAATCCATAAATTGGTTGAATTTCTTAATTATAGTATAAAAATTTAAAGTACATTATTTTTAAATTCTTATTTGAATGCAAAGAATACGACATTGACTTAGGAACATTACTTAAAGTTTTATCGACTGTCGAAGTTGATGTGATTCAATTTATTTAATTTTCTCAACACACAACGAACATTTCTCTTCGAAGCAAAATAAAATGAAGCCGCTATTTTATTATTATTCTTAACAATTTATCCGTTTTTTTTATTGGTACGATGGTAGTGATATTTCAGATTTTTAATGTAAACAAATTTACTATGAAGAAGGAATTGAAAAAAGAAGCTTTTTTATTTTTTTAATTAGTTTGCTTCGCAGCATCGTTTACCTCTAGCGAACATTAAAACCAAGTATTTTTACCTTTTTTATATGTATTTTCGCATCTACTTCCTTGGGAATCGTCCGAATCGTACTGCCATGTAGCTGATTTTCCACACTACATGAGATGAAATTAATTGCGAGATTATCATAAACTCAAACGTGCAATATGCTCACGGGATGAGATTAAGGATAAACGGTATCAAAAACCACCCATTTTGCGCAACGCCCACCAGCGCCAGCGCAGTTTAATGTGATGGTAACGCGATGAAACGGCTCGCTTTATTTGAGTTCAATTGATATATTTTTAATTAACGTTCTCACGCATCGACAGCTGTTTAAGGTGTGTGATGTGATGCGTCGGTCATGAGAGGTGACACGTTAAACAGCACCGTTCGTCGTTGTGCATCGAAAATGGTTGCCCGTCCCCGGTACTGGGACGTATTTTTTATGTTATTTTAAAATAGAAATGATAAATGAAATAAAGCTGATTCACCTTCAATATTGCTTATATATTTATTTATTTGATTTGACGATTTATATTTTTAATCCAGATGTTTGCTTAACCTTTGAACCACCGATATAGTTGTTGGGAAAAAACGCTGCTTTTTTATATCGGTACGCTCCACACACGGAAATGCGAAACGGCTTACGCTGTGACATCAAACAAGCAATCCAATCCACCCGATTGGTTACCCGTTCATCCACCCTGTGGTTCATGCAATAAGCACCGCCGACATCCATAAATAATGTCGGAATTGAAACAAAAAGTAATTAACACCGTGACTGCCGGCCGTGAACACACAGCAACCGGAAGCGGTGCACTGGAAGCATCATGCATGTTCATTACATTTTATGAGCACGGGAATGCACATGGCAGTCAGATGTTGCGATGCACGCGCCGTGTTATTCTATTCTTTCGCCACGGCAGCACTGTCTCGGTCGCATCGGATGTTCCATTCCATTCTCCAGTATTCCAACCGGTCTCCGTGCTAATAATATGCTTCGTTTCATGGTGCTGGCTACCGAAAACCGGCGGACCGAAAGGGATCATTCGCTGACTGTCTCGAGTCTCCAGCCAGCGAAATCCATCATCGTGCCCGGGCTGGGCTGCTGATCAATTCGCACGATGATCCATTACCCGCGGATTGGATTCCCTGGCCCCGTTCGTCTAGCGGAAAATTGTCTTGCTCATTTTTATGGCTTACTCGGCTCGGGCCGGGTGCCGCAGCGCAGTCCAGGAGCGGAACGAAATTGGCTTATTTAGTATCCGAACTCTGGAACCGTGACTTTGAACCCATCGCGACCCCGCCAGCCAGACGAAGTTTATTTGATATTTACTGACGAAATAGCCGTATTGCGACACTTGTGCCAGAGAGGATTTTTTTTCTGTTTTTTCTCCCCCTATTCGGAACACTCTTCGCGGAGGTTTCACGTTCGTCATCGTTGGCATAGCAATCGTCTGGCTGACAATGGGCCAGTGGAGGTTTTTGCACTGGCCACTCTGACCCACTCGCTCGGATCAAAGAAAAAAGGGTTTCTCAATGCCGTTCGGGTCAAAGCTGGCTTATGTAATCGGCACCAGCCATCAAGCGCCACGGTTCGCCATTGGGCATCAATCTCAATCAAATTGGCTCGTGCTAAATGATTGCTGATGCAGCTGACGGATCCGAGCGGGTGTGTGTGTGTGTGTGTGTGTGTGTGTGTTTGTGCCGCATCCTGTCACTCAAATTTGCGCGCCCCTTCCCGTTGGGTGTGTTTAATTAATTTTTATTTATCATCAACACTTGCGCGTGTCAGCGTGCAGTATGCAAATATGGCCGGTGGCTGACAGATTGGCTACTGCAACAGCCTGCAGGGCGCGCGCACGCGTACGTGTATGTGTGCTGTTTGAGCGAACGCTCGAATTGAATTGTTCCATCGCGCGGTCGCTGGTCGATGCGTTAGCTGCAAAAAAAAAAAATCGCACCCAGCCACTTAAGAACACTGACCGCGTCGGTAGCCGCCGATAGCTCGAAAGCACTGGCGAGCCTTATGATTGATAAAATATTGTTTTGACACACGTACGCGCCCGGGGGTGGGCGACGACGACGGGTGGGCGAAATACATTAATCACAATTTATGCGTACGTATGCCATCACTAACACGATTACTGTGCAACGGTGGTTGGGTTGGGTGCTAACTGCTGGGTGTTTCTCCGGCAGGCAGTTGTTCAATAATTAAGCATTGAGGCCGTTCTTAGAAACGTCATGCGCTGGTGGGGAGTGAGCTGTCCGGGAAGCGTCGGGCGCTCCATTATCACTAACGTCAGCTGTCAGCTTTGTGACGTGCAAGGCTGCTGCAGGCTGCCACTGCAGAATAAGTAGCAATTCATGGAATTCTTGCATCCAGCTTTCCTCAAATGTGTTGGCTTAAGCGCACATAAAACACTAGCTTTTCTAAGAATGTGTTGCAAACATACACACACACACACACACTGACGGGCGGAAGCTGGCATAGCAATTAAAGTCCAATTATAATTAAACAATGATAACAAGAAAAACTTGTTCGAACAGTATTCACCAATGCAGTCAGGCTGATGTTTAACGAGTAAATAATTACAAATTAATTAAACAAATTAATTCTGTGAATAGCTATAAAAATCAATTAGTCTATAATTCAAGATTTGCAATTTAAAAATATTTATATTTAGTAAGCTTTTAAGTATTGATAGCTCTGCAATGTACAAAACATCCACGTAAAATAATGATTATTCCCCTTTCCACATTTGACCGACTGGCTTGCTTCTTTTTTTCTCCTCTCGACACAACCTCTCACTCTAATATCGTCCATCAAGTTTCACTATGTCGCCCGCGTTTTTCTATCGCGTGTCGTGAATCTTGCAACTTCCTTCGCTGCGTGCGCCACGACCACCGGTCGCCCGAATCGGCGGGCCCTGCCAGCATAAATCCGCTGCATCCGCACTCGATTCCGCGTCCGCGTCGATAATTTACTGTGCCAGTGCAGAAGAAAATGCACCGGCCGGCACCGGTACGGTCGCTTAATCCACCGTAAATGCATGCAGCGCGTGAATCGGTGCGGTGTGCTCAACGGTTTTGCGCCAGCGGCCGCTGCGGCTTCATTTGTCATGGTGCCTGAAAACCGCGCTCGGATGGATGAAAATTTGCGGCACATTTCCTTATTGCTTTTCAAATGGCTCAAAGGCTACCGTCGATCATTCGGTGTCACTGCGACGATAAGCTCGCCGTCGGTGCCGACGGTGCCAACGTTCTACGGTCGCTTCGTGGGTCGGGAGAGACCGGTGACGATGGATCGGTGTTGGGGGAAGATCCGGTGTTTATGGCAGGGATGGGGGCGAGCGTGTCTGTGATGTTCCGTAAGTACCGCAGGGGTTTAACTGCAAATAATTCACCGGACTCAGATGGGACATGTCGTGCGTCGAACGGGCTTGCCGACTTGTTTACGAGCGGATCAACGCTGCTTGCTAATTAGGAACTCACTTCCGCTTATGATCTGGGCTGTGTTCTGGAAATGCTCAATCAGTTTTCGTTCGCTAAGCACTAGGGGTCGCTTCTGAGCAAGGAAGTGCATCCAATTTCACGATATAGTCCAATCTTCTCCTGATTAATTCAATTAAGATAATTGATTTCGTTCGAAAGAAGCAAACATATTTTAACTTCTACTTTTAATTTTTATTTCATAAATTAACGAACAAGTTAAAAAGAATTTTTGAAATTTGGTATGGTACTAAAATATAACACTTCTTGCGTGAATAACTTGTCAATATTTTATTTGTAAGTATTAATGCTGATGCGCATAGGTTTTAGAATTTACAAAACTTGACACAATTTTTCCAACATATTTTTTAAAGAATCCAACTTTCGATACAATTATACATCAATGCTATTAATGTACATCACTCGGAAATTTCTGAACATGATAGTGACCAGACCATGATAATTAAATTTTTATAAATAACCCAGACAGGAAAATACTCTGTTTACAAATTAAATTAAAAAACAATATTCGACAAA
>JXXA01008101.1:0-10881 GCA_000956255.1 Anopheles punctulatus
TCTCTCTCTCTCTCTCAACCATCGTCAACCATCATCGTCTTGCGAACTTTCTTTCGTAGGCATTGACGTGTTGTTGTGCCTCTTATTGTTTTCTTCTTCTTCTAAACGTGCTGATAAGTGTTACGACATCCTGGATGGGATAGTTAGAATCACGGCAGGAACCTCCGAATAGCGATATGTGTAGTGGTGCGTAGTGTAGTGGATTTGCGAACGGTGTGACTAGCGTATGAATGACACGATGGAGGCACAGCGTGAGAGGCTGTGCGAGATTTAACAAAACAAAAACAACACTGTACAATGATATGCCGATAAGATATGTGTAGGTAATAAATCTTCCCTTCCCTAGAATGATTCCCTAGCTCGCGCTTGGTGTGATTTTCTTATTTTATTACCTGTGCGGAAAGCCTGCAAGCGGCTACTTGGATGCAAAAAAAAAGTAGTTGTCAAATTGTTCAACGCCCACTACGAGTAGAAGGTTAGCACTGACGTTTGGTTGCCTCGCACGAGCAGCACCGGTGGCATGTCCTTCGAAAGCATCTCGAGCCACGACATGTACAGTGGTGCCGAGACGGTTCGCTGGTAAAGGACACAAACGGGGGCTCGGGTGTGTAAACGTGTGCGATTGTGAATGGGTCGGCTAGCGAGCGTACTTACCATCCTCGGCATCGGCATCGACATCACGATCAGTCTCGCGTCGGCAGAATGCTCCAGCATCATCTCCCGCAGCCGCAGCTGCCGTAGCGTTTTGTCCTCGAGCGCTATTCGCTCGGGTGAGCTCAGTTCCGGCGGCGTTAGTTGGGTCGGGATGTGTTCGAACCCCCGCAGAAGCTGCTGATGCATCGCAACCGTGTCCGGTAGGGGAGGCTTAATTACGTCCTGCAGCATGATCAGCGAGGAGTAGTCGATGCGCAGCTTCGCCAGCAGATGCGCCATGCTGTAGAGGGAACAAAGGGATACCGTATAGCAACGGAAACAGACACGCGAGAGAAATAGCTGACTCACTTTTTCTGCTCCAGTGCGAGTTCTTTCTGCTGGTTGGTGAGGGCAAACACGCGCACCTTGCACTCTGCCCATTTCGAGCGCAGCGACAGAATGTACGGGATGAGCATGGTGAGGCCACCGTCGTCGTACAACCACCAGACGTCGATCGTACCTTTGGGTTGCTTGCGGCGGAAAATGTTCAACCGCTCCAGATCCTCCAGCGGTAAGCGCGATTCGAGGTGTATGGAAGAGCCGATACTGGCCCGGCTAGTGTCGGACGATAGGTTTCCCTTCGTGCCGAAGCCCTTCCTCGAACCCTGCAGCCCGAGGTTGGAGTCGACGTACATGAGCTTGCTGGGCGTGGAGGTCTGCGAACTGGGCACGGTCTGCTGCAAACTAGACAGCGAATCGTTCCCACTCGTACGAAGACTATTCTCCGTCGGGCTGTCCGAGATGAGGTGCGAAACGTCGAGCCCGTTCGGAAGACGCAAAATGGCGAGCGCTTTTCGATTGTCGAACGCATCACTGTAGACGATACGAATGGCAATTAGCTAGCGTCGGGTGGGAACTTTCCGGCGCCCACTAGATTAGCATACTTACTTCAGCATATTGTAGTACGTTTGCAGCTCCAGCACGGGACACCGCATCCAATCGGCTTTGTAGCCGACCAGCACGATGTTGGGCGAGAGTTTGCCGACGCCCGACGTTTGTATCATGGCGCGTACCCCTTCCTCGAACCCTCCGCCATCGATCAGCTCGTAGAAACCTTGGATCTTGCGAGCCGCCAGGAAGTTGCGACTCTCGCACGCACGCAGCTCGCGCTTTCGGTGCGAGAGCCGTTCACACACTACATCGCCGACTATCAGCAGGGCCTGGTTCTTGGTGATCTGATGCGCCAGATCGACGAGGGCGGGCCGGGTGGTGGGTTTCCCCGCCAGCACCAACACCGACGGGTGGTAGTTCTTGACGTGCTCGCCAACGCACTGCAGCTTGAGGGCGGCCGTCAGCGCGCTCTTGTACGTTTGGGCCTGCGTCGTGGAGCCCCAGTTCACGTCCGGCTTGCGATAGATGACCGCGAGGTGCAGCACGAAGATCAGCACCATCGTCACGCCGGTCGAGATGATGTCGATGAAGAACATGATCAGCACGCACAGCACCGTCCCGAGCAGGCTCACCCACTGGTTGTAGAACCGAAACGTTGGCCGCCAGCCGATCGGTTTCACCGTCGCCGCATGAAACGTGCAGAAGTTGATGAGCGCATAGGACGCGAGGTAGAAGTTGGAGATGAGTGGTGCAAGTAGATTTAGGTTGGCGAGGAGTACGAAAAGCACCGACACACCGAGCACGAGTGCGTAGCCTCGGTACGGTTCCTGGCGTTTGCCGTACCCCTTGGCGAAGAACGTTAGCCCCGGGTAGAGCCGATCGGTGCCGAGTGCTTGAATGATGCGCGGAACTGACAGCAGGTTCGTGAGAGCCGTCGACAGGGTGGCCGCAAAGCAGCCGATGTAGATGACGGCACCGGAAACGGCCATCAGCTGCATGATGTTGAAATCATTATGCAGCCCGTACTCGCAAGGTTCTTCCGCCGAAAACGACCGCCGGCAGCGGACGAACGTTCCATTTACGAGATCTTCCAGATCGCCGGAGGCGTCACGGTAGCTGGCAGAGCCCGCCAGCAGCACAAACATCACGTACGACGCACCGGATAGGAGCAGCGCTAGCAGCGTGCCCTTCGGTATGGCCGTGGCCGGATCCTTCAGCTCGCCGCAAATGTTCGCCCCCGCCTGTACGCCCGTCACGCTCGGGAAGAATATCCCGAACACGCTGAAGAAGTCCTGCTCGATGCCCTCGCTGAACCGATAGTCCGGACCGAGATTCGCGACGAACCGGTCGACCGAGAGGCCGGCGAAACCCTTCCCCCGATCGGCCTCGGTTCGCGGGCCGAGAAATACACCCACCACAAACCCACCGATCGCGACCGCGATGGCAAACACGAGCAAGTTCTGCGCCTTCGTCTCCCAATCCATCCCGACGGCGCAGATCACCACCATAACCACAATCGTGACCGTTCCCACGATGCGCATGTCGTTCACGCCACCGTCCACGATTTTCCAACCAAAGCTACCTGCGAGCGGAAAAGGAAAAAGGGAAACGGGGTTTATTAAACAAAAATGTCACCGCCATCTTTCGTTAGCATGGCGACCTCACCGAGCAGCTGGTTGAGCGAGCTGCAGAAGCCGATGGTGTTCATCGAAGCGGACACGGAGTTGGAAAAGGCGAGCACGATACCGACGGCACCGCCAAACTCCGGACCCAGGGAGCGCGAGATGAGGTAGTAGATGCCACCGCCCTTAACCTGCCCGTTTGTGCAGATCGCCGATAGCGAAAGGGTCGTTATCACGCACACCAGATACGACAGGCCGATGATGAGCAGCGTTTCGAGTATGCCTGCCAACGCGACGATCCAGCTGAGCCGCAGGAATAGCATCACGCCCCAGATGTTGAGCAGGCACGGTATCAGCACGCCCTGGATCCACCCCAACCGAACACCGTGCTGACCGTCGGCTGGGGGCTGGTCGTTCTTATCGTTCGATTCCTGTCGTGTTGCAGGTGATTGATAAAGCGCTGGTCCGGAAGAATGCGTTCCAGAACTTGAACGACACCACTTACCGAGCTTTCCTCGTCGAGGTCACCGTGGAGTTCGCCGAGTGAGGGCCGCCGGATGGCTTTCTGCGAGGTGCGATAGTGCTCGAGTCGTGGAAGCGGATCCCTGCGGCGATAAGCAAAACCCGGATAAGGTAGTGGTTCTGGATGTGTTTTTTTGGGACTTATAACCTCTCGGAGGTTTCGTTTCATTATTTCTGAGAAAAATAGGCACAACCTGTCTGCACATCAAAATTTGACATACTCTTGTACGGCAAAAAGATATCCTTTGTTGATACTTTTAAATACCTCGGTTCGGAACTAAAAATGTGTGGACGACACATGTGGAACATCTGGCAAGAAAGTCTACCAAATAGAGTCAATTTCCTTCGAACAGTTTGCAAAGATTTTGTATCTTTACAGGCTGACCCTAGTGCATCTAAGGGCAGTTAATAGCGCCAGTTTACTGCCATTAACATTCCATTTTAATCACACTGACTCTTCGCTGAGACAGCCACGCTCGGTCAAACAAGAAACGACTGGACCTGAGTCTTGTAAAACATCTACAACGATAACCAGCGTATCGGAGGATTGAAAAATTAGAAAAGTGAACGACCAGGAAAAACTGGCCATATATCTCAACTAGGGATAAGGTGCCGATATGTGTAATGTGAAGGAAATGCCCAAATAACTATTCTCTCGCAGTGATGCGTACAGACCACCGGGCGTCTCCTCGGACGCTTACGTACCTGGTCAGGTGACTGTTGGCTTCCAGCCTGTCTGCGTAGGTGGTACGATCATCGTACCCGGACTCGAGATCTATCGAGGTCCAGCTCTGGTCTGCCGACTCGTCGTCGACGGTAAAGATGGCCAGCTTGGGCACGGCTGCCGGTGTCGGTTCCTTCACTTCCGGACTGCTGTCCTCCTCCTTGGAGCGGAGTACACGTTTGGAGCGGCGAAGCGAGCCCAACACCCGGCCGGTTACCCGTCCTATACCGTACTGCTCCAGCACCATGGTGAACGTAACTGAAGACCGGAAGAAAAATATGTGTCAACCCGACAGGAGATGAGGCACTCGCCCCGCGTACCACACCATACAGTCGAACCGCAAACGCAGAACTGAACAACATTCTAACGCACTTCGATCGGGCAAAACAAAAAGACACATTCACAGCGTGTGCGCCCGGGTGGCGGATATTAATTCGCTGGTGATAATTTGGGTTATTTTCGATAGCCCAGCACATAAGTAGACTTCGAGTGCGGTTTGCGCCGGGCGGCATGGCGTCTCTGAGAAGGTGAAAATCGTCTAAGCAAATAAGCGAATCAGCTGCTCGGCTGAACGTGCGCGCGGTACGCCGCGGTTCGTTGTTGTTTGCGGTCTGAAGACGAGCTCGGTAAGTTTCGCGACAACACGTGACCACGAGAACGCATTCTTGCCAGCACAGGAACAACGAAGGTTTTTTTTTTCTTTTTTGTTCAGCTCCCAGCCTACTGTGGAACCTTTCCATTGGCAGCGGATAGATTAGCATGTTCGTTTGATTTTTTGCAAATTAAATATTCCTACTAATGGACGGCAACACTTTCACTGGACGCGCTAATTTAATGGTGCTGTGCGAAGTTGTTGTTTTTTTGTTTTTGTTTGCTACATTCCCCATGATTGGGAGGAGCTTCCAGAACGACCGGTACGCTCCGGTTTGAACTTGTTTCCATCTGGATCCCATCCATCTGGATCGTGGGGGGGAAAAAGTGTCAACACTTTTCTTGATCCAAGGAGGCGCGTGTTGAACCGTAGAGAAGCCCCCAAGAGCACAGGCAGGTGAACTTACATTGGGTTTTTATATGTACGTATTGCAGCAAACGATTTCCATCATTATGTCACTACCTTTTCCTTCTATACTGTGTGCGCTGTTGCGAGAACCCGAGAAATGTTCAGCGACCCGGTAGCGGCAGCACGCACGACGTTACTGGAGCATAATCAGTATCGATTGCAGCAGTTTGCCACCCTAACCGAAAGGCGCAACAATTTTTCGCAGTGTGATTAATGGCTCGTTTGCTTCCCACACTGCGTTCCATTGTTCCGCGCATTCTGCTGCTACCCTGGCGTTGCGCCGTTTAAACAGCTGCTCGAAGGTATCTCAATGCCGAACGCGCGTGCGAAGCGAATCTTCACGAAATTGTACTGATGATCGAACGCAATTGGAATGCTTGGAAGGGTGGCCACGGTAGGAACGGTTGCATTGTGGCGGGATTCCGTTGTTGGGGTTCATCCCAACACGGTGAGCAACTGATGATGGCATAAAGTCTGAAGTCTGATGTTAAGTTAACAAGAGCACCACTGAGCATAGATAAGGATGGCGCTCGTTGGGCGTGTCAAGTCAAGGGCGGGGGACTTCGTCAAGAACGAAAACAGTTGCATACAAAAAAAATCGCACTTATTGCTTAACGATTGTTCGCGGAAATCCGTACCTATTTATAACAAAAATAATGAAAAAAAAAGAAATCCTTCAACATACTGAGGAACATCGGTGGTCGGTGGCTTCCCGATTACGAGCCGGGCAACGGAAAGCATCATGATCGAATTAGCACGCGCGTGCGGTGCGCTGTGTGCTTTCCCAATTCACATTCGCCTGTCGGATGTCGAAGTACGATGCGAAATTTGCGTTCGAGTGAGTTGCGATCGTGGCGTCAGTGTGACAGACCCTCCTGCGGATGGATTTATTCCTCTACGTTCCGTTTTCTTTTTTTCCGCATCGGCTCCCTCCCGCCCTACGAGTAGAAGGTGAGCACCTCCGTTTGGTTGCCGCGCACCAGCAGGAACGGTGGCATATCCTTGGTCAGCATCTCCAGCCAGGACATGTACAGCACGGCCGACACGGTGTCCTGGCGCGGGACGGGCATCGACATGACGATGAGCGAGGCCGCCTTCGAGTGCTCCAGCAGCAGCTCGCGCAGGCGCAGCTGCCGGTTGGTTTTGATCTCGAGCTGATGCTTCTCCGACTCGGACAGGACGGGCAGATCGTCGTTGCTGTCGGTGACGGTGCGCAGCACCTGCCGGTGCTCTTCGATCATCGTCGCTTCCATCGGCTTGTCCGTCACCTTCACCATCGTGAGGCTAAGATAGCTGATGCGCAGCTTGTCGAGCAGCAGCTTCATGCTAAGATACAAAGCAAAGAAGGGCGTTTGAAAAAGGGAAAAACAAAATCCTCCCCCAAAAATTGCCCACCCCGACTTACTTCTTTTCCTCTTCCTGCTCGTTAATGGAGGACAGGGCAAACACGCGTATCTTGCACTTTTCCCACTTGGAGCGCGTCGTGATGATGTACGGCAGCAGCATCGTTAGGCCACCGTCGTCGTACAGCCACCAGACGTCGATCGTGCCCTTCGGTTGCTTCTGCTTGAAGAGGTTCGCCTCCGGTTCGGCGGTGACCTGCGGTGGCGCCGGATAATCGAACGCCGGGGACGCGTGGAACGTGGGCGCTGGGGACGTTTGGCTCGAGCGGGTGGACTGGGCCAGCTCGTGCAGATCGAGATTCGAGTTGACGGGCATCAGCGACCGGCGGGCGGCCATACGCTTCGTCGTGAAGGTGATGGTCGTTTCCTGGGGCGACGGTATCGCCGTGTACAGATCGCTGCTCGACAAACCCTTGAAGATGTCCAAACCCTTGCCCATGCGCAGAATCAGCAGGGCGAGACGATTGTCGAACGCGGTGCTGCGGACGAGGATGGAAGAAACACCATTAGCGGATTGAAGCTATGACCGAAATGGTCGCCACTTTGCTTACTGCAGCGTGTTGTAGTACGCATTAAGCTGGCCGTGTCCCGCACTGCGCCAGTTCGTTTTGTAGCCGAGCATGAGAATGTTCGGTGCGAGCCGCCCGAACCCGGTCGATTGGATCAAGCACCGTGCGCCCTGATCAAAGTCGACACCGTCGACGATTTTGTAGAACGCCCGGATGTTCGAGTCCTTCAGGTAGCTCTTGCCCATGTTCGACAGCGCTCGGCGCCGTTTGTACGGCAAACGCTGCGGAATGATGTTCCCGATCACCAACAGCGAGCTGTGCTTGGTGATCAGATGCGCGAGATCGATCAACGCCGGTCGCTGCATCGGATCGCCCGCGATCGCCAGGATCTGCGGTTGGTAGTTCTTCACGTGATCGCTCGTGCCCTCGAGGTTGAGCGTGGAGTTGAGCGCCGTTTTGTACGCTTGCGCCTGGACGGACGAGCCCCAGTTCGCTTCCGGTTTGCGGTAAACCACCACCAGATACAGCACGAAGATGAACGCCATCGCGATGAAGGACGACACGACGGAGATGAGGAACATGATCGCCACGCAGAGGACGGTCGCGAGCAGGCTCACGTACGGGTGATAGTAGCGGAAGGTTGGCCGCCAGCCGAGCGGTTTCACCACGGCCGCATGGAACGTGCAGAAGTTGATGAACGCGTACGACGCCAGGTAGAGGTTGGTGATGAGCGACGCGATCGCGTCCAGATCGGCGATCAGGATGAAGATGAGCGAAACGACGAACACCAGCCCGTAGCCGCGGTACGGTTCGCCGTGTTTGCCGTAGCCCTTGGAGAAGAAGATTAGGCCCGGGTAGATGCGATCGATACCGAGCGCCTGGATCAGCCGTGGCACGGAGAGGATGTTCGTGAGCGCCGTGCTGAGTGTGGCCGCCCAGCAGCCGGCGTACGTGATCGCACTGGTGAGCGAAATCAGCTGCATCACCGTGTAGTCGTTCAGCAGTCCGTACGTGCAGTTCTGTCGGTGAAAAAAGAAAAAAACATCGTGCAAACAACTCGTCGTTAGTGTCGGCCACAAGCCGTTTCCGTTCGTTCTCTTCTAGCTCCCAATACTTACACCGGCGGCACAGCTGGGAAAGGCGACGCCCACCAGATCGGACGCGTTACCGGTAGCTTCACGTACCGCCGCTCCGGCGGCCATGAACGAGAACAGCACGTACGAAATGGCCGATATAAGGCAGGCCCATAGCGTACCCTTCGGGATGGCGACCGCCGGATCGCGCAGATCGCCACAGATGTTCGCCCCGCTCTGGATGCCCGTCACGCTCGGGAAGAAGATCGCGAACACGCTGAAGAAGTTCTGCTGCACACCGTTCATCACCGTGTAGCCGGGTCCCATGTTGGCCGCCAGCAGGGCCGTCGAGATACCGAGGAAACCCTTGCCGAGCTCCTCGCTCGAGCTGCCGGGACCGACGGCGGCACCGATGATGAAGTTGAAAATGGCCACCACGATCAGCACGAGCAGGAAGTTCTGTGCCTTCACCTCCCAATCCATGCCGACGGCGCAGATCACGATCATGAGCAGCAGAAAGACGGAACCGACGATGCGTATATCGTTCACGCCACCATCCACGATCTTCGTGTCCAGGCTGCCTGTTGTGGGTCGTGAACGGGGAGTTGGAATTTGGTTATATTTGTAGGATTTTTGCTCCACAACACACACAAACAAACATACAAACACTTACGTAGAAGATCGTTCAGCGAGCTGCAGAAACCGATCGTGTTCATGGCGGCGTTCACGGAGTTGGCAAACGCGAACACGATACCGACGGACGCACCGAACTCCGCACCGAGCGAACGCGAGATGATGTAGTACAGGCCGCCGCTCTTGATCTGCCCGTTGGTGCAGAGGGCCGACAGGGATAGCGTGGTCATGACGCACACCAGGTAGGACAGCGCGATGATGATCAGCGTCTGGATGATGCCCGCCTCGCCGACGACCCAGCTGAGCCGCAGGAACAACATCACGCCCCAGATGTTGAGCAGACACGGTATCAGCACGCCCTGCACCCAGCCGAGCCGGATCGCGTGCCCCGGTGCCTTCGTTTCCTCCTCGCACTGGTCCTCCGGTTCGCCATCCCTCGAATCGCGATCACCGTGCAGCACACCGATCGAGGGCCGCTTCGCATTCCGCTGCGATGTCCGGTAGTGATCCAAGCGCGGTAGCGGCTCACTGTAAACAGGGAACGCAGGCCGAAGAGATTAGGGCGAATCGTTGCGCGACCCTGAACCGGGTGGCTCAAGGCACCCCACCGCAGCCCGGTCGACTGATGCGTCGATTTTGACAACCTGCTACGACGGGCTCGATTCCTAATCTCAAATCCCCCTCACGACACGGTGACGTCTCATTTCAGGGCTGACCACCAATCAATCGAGCAGCGGAGTCGTAATCAAATTAATATCGCCCCATCGGTATGTACACACGTTCCTACGTTAGCACAGTAGTTGTGCTTGAAAATTTCACACCATTAGTTAGCGAATATTAGCAGCCGAAACGGCAAACAAACGGGTACGGGGGGGTGTTAATTAAACCATGTTTTTATAGCGCTGGCAGACGGCGCACGGAACTGCCAGGCAGCTGCTCCACAAGTCGGACTGGGTCAAGCATCCAGGAACGAATTGGCCACGAGGGGAAAGTTAGTTGCTTGTACTGTGGTTGAAATCTTAGCGACACGGACGGTTCACTAAACTCCAGCTTCAGCCAACGGCTTGCTTTCGTTTGGATCGCATTTGTTGAGAGATTATGTTTATTTACCTAAAACGGCAAAATTCTCTTAAGTTAACTGAAGATTCAACATTTTAAAGGGCTTCAAAATACATCAAATTTACAAACATTTTGGCAGAAAGATTTGTCTTAGCTGTCATGAGAGAGACATTAGTGGATGTTGGCCAATGACTACTATGATTTTTGTTCATTTGAAGCACTTTTTTAAATACACAGCTCTAGTCAGCTTCTTACAAATATCACTCATACCAGATATCGATTCTTTGAAGTTATGGGAAGGTTTAATGTATTAAAGAGCTTCAAAAATATAACAAATGAAAAAAAAAATGGTAGAAAGATTTGTTTTAGCTACCATACCATGAGTGACATCGATGGATATTGGCCAATCGCTACTACGATTTTTGTTCTTTTAAAGCACTTTTTAAATACATAGCTCAAGTTAGCTTCTTACAAATATCACTCATACCAGATTCTGAAATATTTTTTTTGCCATGGAACCTATTCTGGGCAGGAAAAACACTCAATAAAACTTACCTCAAACCCAGTAGGCTGTCACGATGAATCCGGCCGTTGCCATTGTTCATCTCCAGTGTCACCGATTCGTCGGTAATGTTGATTACCGGATTATCATGGCCTCTCCCGGCGTTCGCATCGGTCCGTACCATTTTGCGGTACGTCTAGTTTCGGGTCGCTTGTTTCGAGCTTTATTTGCTACACTTGCTTACGTTAGG
>JXXA01008105.1:0-18578 GCA_000956255.1 Anopheles punctulatus
CTTTGAGACCACCGTCCCCGGCTCGTCTCCAATGGCGCATGTTTTCCGTCCCGGCGTCCGGACTCCGGGCTGTTTCCGGAAGTGAAGACGGGCTAAAGGATCTCTTCCCCGTGCGTCATATCCTGGCGCGCCATGTCCTGAATACCGGATGCAGACTTCCTTTTGGTGGAGCATGGCACGAAAAAAAAGGTTTTCCTCCTCGTATTCTTCCGGTTCACATCCTTCTTGGAAGGGTACAGAGCCGGGCAGCCGGCAGCGTCGGAAAAATCGCAATGAAAAATCCGGCGACGAGCGAAACCAAACGATGTGCCGTACTTTTTCGCAGTCGCGACATCCTTGAGAATGGTCGTGTTGGGGATAGTTTTATTTTGTTTCTTTGCATCCCATCCACTTGCAACAGGAAACAGACAAAGTACGGACACGGATAAAGCTGCCATTGCTGACGGAGAAGGAAGTGATGTCCTTCCGATGTCGTCCCTAAAATCACTCCACCCGCGCAGTGGGTCATCTGTGAGAAATGATGCTTTTCTACTCCTCTTTTTCACTCACTCACTTCCATTGCTAAATGATGGTCCTTCTTGGATACCGGTCTCCTACATCCCTCCATTAATGCCTTTTTTTCTTTTTTTATCCTGTTCGACTATGCAAACCACTACAATCGAAAGATGATAAAATCTAAAAGGCCACCCCAGTCAAAGGTGCCTCCAAGCAGGAGCACTACAGTCCATCATCTCCAAAAGTCACACACACACATAGGACACCCGTCTCCCGGAGTCAAACGATCCTGGGGATGGGGGGGGGTTGGACCTTACCCCTTCGAACCTTTCGCACACGATGACTTCCGGTGCTTCAACCCAAAAGGATGATTTGGGTTCACTCCTGAGATACTACAGCAAAAAAAGAACCTAGTAGAACCAAGCGTAAAGCGCTTCCGGTTTACCGACAGGGGTTGCAGACAGGAAGCAGGAGAAACAATTCACCCGACCCGGCTCGATTTTGTTTTTTTGCTGCCACGACTAACGTTGTTACGCCGTTTACATGAACATCCTGCCTCCATTCTCATCCGATCGGTTCGGAGGTCAAGACATCTCCATCCCCGTACCCTTGCGCATGAAAGGAAAACGGTTTGACAGGAACCGCTCGAGGGAAAATGTCCACAGAACTTGATAGCAGCGGGAAACCAGGGTGGGGGGGTTAGCACGCACGGACAATCGCTTACGTACTTTCCGGTCCACGCAGACGTGTACAGTCGTTGCCGCTCACGAAAGGACACCGACCGGAAGTTCACCTCACTCGTTGACTCTTCATGAGCAGGGATCGTTCAATCGTTTGGCGCGGGAAGGTATTATTTTACAGCGATTATATTTGCAGGCATGAAAGAACATTTTGAACTGTAGCAACTTAAATTTCAAAACTATTTAGTTCAATTGGACAGATTTCAGAAAAGCGTATTCTCATAAGTATACGAAAGAAAATATAAGTACATATATCAACACTTGCAGTTATGATTACGTCTCTCCTTTTTTATTGGACACAAAGCATCTGTCAAACATTTAGTACAGCAAGCAGTACACCATGCAAAACCTTATAAATATTTCAAATTTCGTCCTATTCGAGCTGGATCTTTATATCCAAAAACACTACTAAGACACAAGATCTGGATGCAAACAAACCAAGAACGGGATGTTCACATCCTGTCGGGCTTTCCTCACTTTCCCTTCCCAACTTCACTACCTCTTTAACAGCCACCATGAGTCTCTTCAATCCTTTCAGCAAATTTCCGATCCCTTACCCGTTGGAATGCTCCACTCAAAACCCCAAGCCCAGTATCCCTGGGTTGTATCATTGCCCATACGGTACGGATGCTCGTACGTACTAGTCCGGACCGGAAGGCCATCAAACCCCGTTCGCATTCGCACTAGTGATGGCGCAAAACCATCGGAAGGCGAAAACGGGGCGGACGAACATTTTATTTCCATTTACTTCCGCTTCCGGTGCGAAAGCTCCCGCTCCCGCTGTCTTCAGTGGAAGACTACAAGCACGAAAAAGGATGCTAATAACGGAGCCCCGAATGAGTGGCGCGTATGTATGTGTGTGTGTAAGTGTGTGTGTGAGTGTATGTGTTTGTTTGTTTCATTTCGTCTCTGCTGCCGTGCCGGGTCAGGCGACCGCCGAAACGGAAGCAACGGACCGTCTCGTTGCTCAGTAGCGCCACAGGAAAAGCCTCCCCACACTCACTGTGTCTCCCGCTTCGACCCCAAAAAGAGCGATCCAGCCAGCCAGCCAGCGGACCATTTTACTCGACTGCCATTTCCTGGCACAAAGGTTTCCCTTTCATCCCTCTCCAAGTACGGGTCCTTCTTTTCACAGTACCCGTATCCTGTTGCGTTGACCTCCAACGCTAGACCTAGCCAGCTCTTCGTAAATCGTGGAGGAGCGTGTGTCGGGACTCGGGACAAAATCCATCGTTTTCTGTCGGCATACTTCCGGGATGTGTGTTCCCGCTCCAGCCCGGTCCCGGGTTGATGGAAGTGCGACGTTCGCCAAAGTCAAATGGAAAGCGACGGTTCGGAATGGAGCATTTATAAGGGGAGATAGCGGCGGAGTTTCGGCTTTTTGAACCTAGAACGCTCCCTCAACAAGACTGCTCCGTGGCCCAGTTGTGTGTAGTTGTCGTCGTCGTCGTCGTCATCGTCGTCGACGGTTGTAGTTTATTTTTCCCCACGTTCCATGTCCCCCGTAACTCCCGGTATGCTTCCTGTTGCCGTTTTTATGCTTCCGCAGGACTTCGTCATCCGCGCTCCACGGTCTCTCCGACTTCCGGTGGTCCTCTGCCGGTGCTAGGGCTGGCGGAGGATGCTCGATGCTTTTCAGCAAAAATCTCATCATCATCGTCAGCACCGGGCGGCCGAAGAGGACGTCCTTTTTACGATGCCGGAGTCTCCACTTCGTCGCCGACCGGATATGCCTTCCCACTTCGCATTCGCTCTCTGTCAAGATGAAGCGGTAGACTTGCGTGCATTTTGAAAGATTTCGCCTCTGGTGCACATCTCTGCCCTATCGGACAGTCCATTTCCGGTTTGAGACGGGACGGGAGCCGGTCGAGCGCTTAACTCATGAACCCCCAAAATTCATCGATTACTGAATTTCATTTCGTATTTCTGCGCTACATCATGTTGGGAGCGATGGAGAGCTGATCTGCATGTACCATTTTTTTTTTGCTGCTCACCAAACCTCTCGGTTGAAACTACTATCCTTGCTTGCTAGACATTAACTTCAACTTGAAGGTACGGTACGCACCGGATGAAATGGCTGTTTCCACAATAGGAAATTAAAATCAGCATGGACCCCTCCTGCACGGCCGAGTGTCTAGGATACGTTTGCGGGACACGCAATCCCGGGCCCGGATACCGGTTCCGTCCGTGGGTTCAGGGACGAAATTGAACGCAGGGAATGGACACCCTTTAGATATTGCGAAACGATTCGGGAGGCATCAGGGGCCCGGCAACATCATCGTCGTCGTCGTCGTCGCCCTCGTCCGACACAGCACACAGCTTCTCGGCATCAGGCCACCGAGAAGGTATATAATCATTTCCGGTAAAACCGGTACTCATGCGAAATGAAGTTTTTCTCCGCAGAAAGGCAAAAAGGCGATACGCTTCCTTTTCGGTGAGTCCGGCAACAGCGACCGCTCACGAAGCTCGTTCTTCGGTGCTGCGAAACGGTCCGATGCGAGACGTCAGATAGTGCGTGCTACGTTCCATGCGCTGTTACTGTAGTGCTTCCGATGACTACGGTCGACAGGGTGATTCTCAGTCTTTACCATACCAAATACCATAGGTTAAGATCACATTACTATCAGATTCTCTGAGAACTACCAACTGCCTAATAAAACATATGTAAATAATGACATCTTGTTTGGAATCATGGTACCTGCCAATGTCCTGGAAGTTAATGTTAAATCTAAAACCCATGTCTACTCTATTTTAAGCTAGAAATTTGACAGATGTTAATAAAAACAAAATATTACAAAAACATTAATGATATTTGAACAAACTCGAAAAAAGCTCTAAATTTATCAAAACGTATCTTTTCAGTCAAACCTAAAATCCCAAGTCACCCGTTACACACCAACCGGACGTAGGACATCTAGTCACTAACCGTCACAAGGCACCACCACCTTCGCTCCCTCGCAGCAACGATTCTAGAAACGGAAAACGCACTCGTGTCCTTTCGGAAAATTCGTTCTCTTCCTTCCCGGCAAACGGCTCACAGGAGAAGCTGTCCGCGCTCGGAGCGTGCTTGGTGCGAGGGCGCACCGGAAACTGTTTACCGGAGATGACGTACGAAACAATCAACCCCTAATCGAGCTTAGCAGCACCAAACCGGAAATGACTTCCCTCGGTTGCCTCATAAATGATGGCTTCGAGCAGTGCTCCATGTTGGTCCGGTTTTGGGTTCGTGTACGTGGGCGGAATCGCCCGGCCGCCCGGGAGCTCAAGGGATCGTCGGAATGTACTTCCCGTGCCCACCGAAGCGAAATTGCGGAAGTCCTAACAGGACGTATCTAACGCATGTATCGCTAGGGACAGTTTATTTTTCTTACTCTGTGTGTTTGTTTGTGTGTGCTGGAGATAGAGTCTAGTAAGAGATCCTTTCGTGGCTAGGCTTCCTGATGATGATGCGGTTAGCTATCTCTTTATCGGCGTGCGTATCCGTAACGTTTAAGGTAACACAAAAAAGTAAATAATCTACTACAGGAATATCTCTCCAGACGTGGACATGGATGGAACCCAAGTGGTTATCTAACTAGAAAAAAACACACACAGATATTCTCTATAATCTTGCTATCTCTCTCCCACACACACACACATTCGGAAGCTGAGGCTGTTCCCACTCACCCGTCTTTCTTCCTCATCACGAAGAGGAAGACACAGCGTGGTTAATTAAAATTTATGGAAAGAACGCCGTCCGTTCGCCGAAAAGGTCAAACGGTCGACGTCGATGAGGATGGACCGCTGGTGACCGATCGTTACCAGCATCAACCTCAAAACGGGAAGCACTGCACCGAGCAGGCGTTGCATGTTTCGGATTTTGCATATGCCGCACGCATGTGTACGTTTCCTGGAATTAAGCAAACGGCTTCAAATTTTATGTCTTCACAACCGTAATTTATGTTTCATTTTTTTCGATATCTCTCCACTGCTCCTACCGCTCACTGTCTCCTCCTGATGGGAGCAGGTTGCTCGTGTCGGACCGAGCGCTTCGCTACTGCCCTTTTGCGATCCTAGCCGTACTACCCCTACCCTCAGCAGGCAGGCAGGCAAGCAAGTGATCGAAAGAACGCGGAATTAACGCGCCGCTAGCGCCCGTATCAAGTCATCTTCGCACGCACGGGGTACTGGTATCATCATCAGTTTAATGTACCATCCCCGCCGTACTAGCTTCCATGAAAAACCCTCCGCTGCCACGGCTCTTCCTCCTCCGAGAGGGCGCATCAATTATTTACCGTTCGATCTAACGAGAAACAGCTTCTGAGCTGCTGCGATCATAACCCACCTCGAGAGCGTTGCGGCCGGCCTACCCCGAGCAGCCCCGAGATAGACGTAGCCTTATCTTAACAAGTGATCAAGCCAGTGCGCCATCGCCCAATCGCGCCGCATGATGAATTACGGCAAAACGCGAGCAATGCGAATAGTTTGCGAACGCCACCGGGGCGTGGGGTGGAAAAATCAGCAGTGTGCATCGTTTGACTAATTTCATAAACGCAAATTGGACCTCCGCTCGCCGCGCGCACTGTGCGCACGTGCTCACATGCGCATGTGGGGAGTGGGAGGAGACAGAGGCGTGCGATTAAACGTCAAACGCCCTGGCACACGAGGAAACTGGGCGGACCGAAAAGGATTGGGTAGGTTTCGGGAGGCGACAGAAATAGAAAGCGAAATTAGAAGATCCCTGAGGAATCTGTGAGGGATTTTAGAGATCGGTAGGATCTGTGATTCGTTGGGCAAAGTTTATGATTTCCACATTGGGAGAAGTTTATGTTTTTGTCGCCTTTGTGAGTGATAATTAAAATATATTGATTTCTAATTTGAAGGTTCCTCAACTTTGGTCAATTTAACCGGATATTTGACGGTTCCGTACCCTTCAGTGGGTTTATTAACGAGGATTTAACAACATGATTTTCATGTAAGATTGCGATTGTTTTGTAATTAGTTCCTGCAAATGTTGTCCGAAACGATTCTGCAGCTTCAACCGCCGTGCAACTCGTCAGGTGAAGGATCACGTTCCCGCGAGCTGGTGACGAAAGACGAAGACGCCGCTACGAGCCGTACCGAAAAGGAACGCTTAATTCAACCCCTCCAACGGGCAGATTGCAACCAGCATCATGGACAAACTCCGTCAACCCCCGAACGAACAGTTGGCGGAAGCCGAAAGCCAACCATTTTCTACTCTAAATTGCACATTATCGCATCTCACCTTAACTAATTGACGGTAATTAATTTTGGTAGAAAATTTGCCTATGAATCCCCTCGCACGCTGTGTTCCCGCCCCGAAAAGAACTAGGTTTGGACCGGCTTCTCTTCACCTAGCTCCGTTGGTTCGTTGACGTTTGACCGAAAATAAACGTTCGCACGGAGACGGAGCAGGGCCCACTGCCACCGGTACGAGTGACAAATGCCAATGCTTCCGTAAACATGCACCCGCGGCAACGTATCATAATTCGGATCGCCTGCGCGTCTAACATCGCAACGAGTGGCGCGTTGTGCGTTGTGTGGAATTTCTGTGGGAGGGTGAACGATGCGAAATTCGCCTGACGTTTCCGTGGCGTTTCGTGGCGAAAACGCATACACGCATGTCCTCTTGCTCCCGGCTACCAACGCTACGGCCCATCGACGCGGCCTAATGTGCCGAATAGTGCAATATTTTTGGCACCGTGACAGCAGCAGCATACACTGCACAGATGAAAACGAAGGCACGAGGAGCTAACTAATAATCCACCGTAGCAGTATGCTCGTTTTGGGACAATGTTTTCTTCAAATTAGATGGATTGTCTTTTTTTCGTGTCGTAAGCCAGGAGTTCTTCTTCTGTCGCATGTTCGCCAGATTCTCAACATCTTCAAAACACATGTGCGCCAGAATGAGTTCCACATACATTCAACGCTAAATTTGCTAGATCAACAGTAAAGATCAACCGGATTATGGACGTAGTCGATAAATGTCTCTAAAATACAGATGACGAAAACACAAACAGAATTTTTTACTCTCTTTTTCACGACCAAGTGATAAAAACTTCCACAACATGTTCGGTTTCGAATGAACAACGCAGGAACTTGAACGGAGATTCTAGCACATTTTGGTTGTCAATTCCCCTACCCGACAAGAGGAAGAAGAATGTCATTAATTGAGTGTCATCGCTTGGAACGCTGATGATCCGCTAGTCTCGCGCCTCACATTATAGCCACCCTCAACCGTCTGCATAAGTGATATCAACTCGTTTAACTCCCACGGCGCTGCGGGTGGCGTGTTTGCCTCTTTCACAGCTTACAAGAACAACCAGCGAGACAACATTTTGCACAACAACTCTTCACTCTCCTCCGCGGAATTCCCACAAAGATGCGCCTCCTGCACGATGGAGTTACACACATAATTGAGACAAATTATGCTCCGTGACAGCCACCAACACAAGGAACTTGTCGGAGCAAGCTGTATCGCAAGAAATGAGAAAAATTGTTGTAAAAAAAATCTCCACCCCAGTCAAGTGCAACACGCTCATTAAGTTAATGACACTTGGATTTACCTTCGTGGCACTCGCACACGCTTGGTTCTTGATTCGCATCATACTTTCAGTGGGTTGCTCATTATCAACATTTGCTCACTTCCGGCTATGGTGAGATAGACGTCTGTAGGCTGAAATATATGACAAACAACAACTGAACAACTGGTTTCCGTTACACCGACATATCGTCTTGAAACCATCACCAATACCCACAGATGACTCAATCTCTTAATGTGACTCCCTCGCCAGCGTTAACGTTGTATTATTAGCTCGAATTAACGATCTCATTTCGGCTGTAAAGCTACTCTCTCCGGACCACTCACACGTCAAACGGAACAAAGTGTCTCCATCGAACGCCTCCATCGCCATCATACCACCAGACCTCCTAAGCGATGTTCTGATCTTCCGAAATAAAGATCATTCAGCAACGACGACGATTTGCTGGCGCGTGGGGAACCATTCGTTGGTGTGAAACCTGCTGTTCCGTTTTCCCTGCAGACGTGTGATTTTGTGCGCCAAGCCGTACCGGGAGACGTACCGGCGGCAGCACCAACCACTCAGGTCAGGTGGTGGCTGGGGAGCGAGTGGATGGCGTGAAAGATACCATTTGTGAGCGCATTTCTGACATTTTTATTATGCGGCAACCAAACCTCATCATCATCATCATAGCCGTCGTCGTCTTCGTCGTCATCGTCGCGGGAGCCGGTACAAAGTGTTGGTGGATCTTGACAACCTGTGACAACTAGATCCGATGGTGACTGAACTGGACTGGAAATGGAAGTAAAAATGGATGGCAATAATGTATCGGATGATGTGCGTCAATTATCAAAACGTTCGAACCGAATCATGTCCGCTAGGAGAAGCTGTCAGCTGAGAAGTGCCTCTGACTGATTTAGTTATTGGAATGGCTGACACGTTTTGCAGACTCTCATGTTTTATTACGCAACTTTGTACGAACACAGTTAAAAACTTACCAACGGCAATGTCGAATTCGTGTCTGATAGAGCTGACTAAGTACCATGTCGGAAAATAGTGTCCTAATGTTTGCTAATATTTCCAAGCTTCCAACCATTAATTATACCGGCTCACCCTACCTTACTTCACCGCACCTAACCAGAGCAAATACTTCACCTGGATCACGCGGGGTACACCATGCCGAGGTTTCACACAAACACACGTACAACAACAATCCAATTTGTTATCCATCATCTAATCTAAACAATAACAAACGGTCAGTAACACCACACGCAACGTACAAATACATGTACACACACACGCGCGCGCGCTCGGACAAGCGCGGCATCCAAAAACAAATCTACTATTTTGACATCTTTCGAAACACGCGGCTCTCACACACATGGCCTACTGCGCCGGGGGACTTTCGCTTTTCGCATTCTTCCTGCCGCACACTCCGTGTTTTCAACGGTCTGCTCTGTTGTTGTGGCATGTTGCGCCAGGTTGTAGGGTTGTGCAAACAAAGTCATCATTTGACGTTTGAACGATTATTTTTTCGTTGTGGTTTACCACCCGCACGGCTGCTGCTGCTGAAAACGCTCACGGTGACAGACATTAGGATGTGCTCCCAGCGTGGGAATTTGAAAAATTGATCCATAAGTTTATCCGCGGGTGAACGAAGGTTCCGCGAAATCTGGCATATTTTGCCGACAATTTGCCCACCGCTAAATTTCTTTATTTACCGGCATGCTAACGGTGCGGCAAGCGGCAAGCAAACAAACATACGGTGATTTGCTCCGCTATGCGAACTTAAGTAAGGGGCTATTGCTGGCGGGCCATTTCCTTGTTATTTCCGCCATAAATTTTGGACCCCCGTTTGTCACCCACGCGATCGAGAGCGTACAGCGAGCGGAATGTATTTTTTGCATTTCGCCAGATCTTCTTGAAGAGTCTCCGATCAACGCAGTTGGGCACACTTAATGCAAAAAAGAAAACAATGTGCAAACTGTTGTGGTGACCTAATGCCATCCATCAAGCGGCCATGATTACGAAGTCTTCCAGATGTACTCTATTTATCTTTTCTATTCTTGGCAGTAAACTCGGGACGGACCGAAGAATCCTGTGCCCGTTAATAGATCCCATCCAGGATTTAATCGAGCCGAGCGGAAAGTCTTAAGCTGCTACAATTAAAAGACACTAAAATCGAGCAGCCCCAACCAATCCGTGAATTCCTTCTGGCCGACCCATTCGCACTCACATTTACGACCGCGATCGTATCGAAAACGGCCCCAAACGGTGCTGAGAACGGTGCGACTCCTAAAGCCGCATTGCAGGGAGCACGTGTGGCCGTCAGTATCGAAAAACACGCAGACGCCGGTTAGGCGCGGTTTCCGTAAATCAATTTCATGGCTTTTATTTAGTTCGATTTTACGGCCTTTTTAGAGCGTCGTTACTGCGGCGCTCACGTCGGAGATGGTGACGATCGGCCGGAATTCTTCGTCCGCCTATCGTCTAGTGCTAATAACCGTTATCCAAGATAGTTGCCTTCTACCCAACCCAACAACCAACTCCGCAGGATCTTCTCACACCTCAAAATCAGCGCGGACCATAAATTCTAATGCTACTTTTAATATCTCATCAAAATATTTTCACCACCACCTAGCACCGAAAGCGAGCAACCACAGGAACAAGGCCCCCGAGGCCAACTCCTCCGCCACCAGGAAGGAAGAGTGCAGAAGCACGCGCCAACATGATCACAATGCCTGCTTGTTGTCGCGTTTCTGTCAACGTTTGGAATAGTTTCCTGCACAACGGGCACGGGCGATCGTTGAGGATCTATTTTTACCGGATCTCACGCCGACCGCCGGCAGACAGAATGAAACTATCTGAAAATCAGCCGCCTGTCACAGCGCTTTGGGGAGGTTAAAATCTGTCCCCGTCCATCAGCAGCTCATCGCGTTCCGCCTGCACCGTCCACCGCCGCGTGATCCGCACGGTGGCGGAAGTGGCGCTGTTGGATGCGTTGAGAAATGGCCAAAACCTGCCCTGCACTCTCGGGAGTGGTGAATTGTTTCCAAGTGCTGCGCCCGAACGCAAACCGACCGTGGGACGCTGAGGAATGATGATTAGTGTCTGGGGTAGGAAATTTATGGATCATTTTCCGGCGAACGGCTACTTTACTGCGTCCACGATCCCCGGGGCTTGGGGATAGGATAAATATATCCGAGAGTGTTGCGCCGGGAGGAACAACAGGCCAAAAAAACACGCTGAGATTGTCTCTGAACGACTCACGGTCGGATATCACGGGCCCACGGGTTAGAGTGGGTGTTCAAGGCGTTTGCGTACACAACTTCTACCTCATGAAGAAATCATTCCAAGCAGCAATGTTTGGACGTCTAGCTGAAGGCACTTCCGAACTGTTGCCATAAATTAGCGCATCGAATCGAGCTTCTTCCCTTCGGTCCGTAATCGAAAACTATGCATTCTACGCCAAACAGATCGGACATTTAGGTATTTAACTTAACGATTGATAGACTCCGCGCTCCCGAGAAAGCGGAAATCTCTCGCTAGCTCTTCATACTCGAATGTGTTCTTTCCTCGAATCGATCGAGAATCCTCCAATTCGAATCCACCATTTGAGTTAATCACATCGCGTTTTCAGCAGCAGTACCAACGATCTAATCAAACTGTATTTAACGCATTCAGCTCTACCCTTGCATCTCGGGAATGCAGCGGATGATTGTAATTAGGAACCGTGCCTGTGGAATCTCGATAATCTGCTGCCCTTCCTAATGGTCCGGCCCGAGCTGTAACCGATCCCGTACAAATTGGAAACCTACCCTTCACTCCGACGGTACCCTGCAATTACCCGTGCTCCGGAGCACGGAAAAACACCCCCAAAAAATAACTTATTTCTTTTCCCGAATCCGAAACGATTAATGACGTTTAATGTCTAATGATAGAGTGGTTCGAATGGAGTTGCACGTCAAGGGAGGAGCGATAATCATTTTTCATAAATCGGGGCATCATTTGGTGCGTGTGAGATTTCGAGAAAACATAATCATCAACTTGAACTTCGATCAAAGATCTGCAAGAAAACTTAGTAGATGAAGTATTTCTCCGAAGACATTGCGCACAACAAAACGTTCTCATTCAGCATGTCGTTTCCAACGAACCATTTCCCGATGTTTCCGCTCCGTGCTGTCTCTCAACGATCGTCGATCGTTATCGAGCAGTTCTTGGGAGCACCAGCGCATAAATGCACGATCATTGCAAGAACTTGCCTCTTGACAGGTGCAAAACTCTCCATCTTGTAATCCTTCCTTCTCGGTCAGTTTCTCTTGCTCTCTCTCTCTCTCACTACGATCCATTCGCAACATTGAACCCTAGTACCTACCCGCATTCCAGTGAAATCCGGTCCACGGGGGGTATAGTCGACAACATGAAAAACGGTTTGCGCTGATGTCCTTCAACCAAGGTCCGGGTTTGATTTTTTTTCCTCATACCTCCCCCGAGATGGGAACGCTTTTCATTCAAACGGCAACAACCCCTGAAAACAATCAAAGCCTAATTTAATAACACAACCCATAAACACCACCTTGCGGGCTTCTATTCCACTTCATGCTCGATCCTTTTGGCCGGGAATCCGGGAGTACCTGCATTCAGGCCGGGTTCGGTCGGTTTTCCGGTTGGGCGAATGAACCCGAATCGCTTTTATGACACCCTGCCCTGTTTCCTACTTTGCGCTTCTACCTGTTTCGCGATAAGGTCGACGAGGTACTTGAGAATGAAGGCACGGAAGGGTAAATGGCACGAACAGTGTTAAAAAAAAGGATCCATTCTGTCAAAGGTTAGCATTCGGTAAGGCTATGTCAACGAAGGTTTGGCCGTTTGGCCAGCATGTTTTCGAGAAAAAAGAGTCTTCACGAGCTACATGTGTCTGTTTGCTTAGGTCCTTGAGTGGTGCAGAATGTACACAAAAATGTGGACGAAATGTAAAACACCTTGGGTATCAAATACGGGACACTAATATGAGCTGTCGCTAAAGAATGCTCACTTTTGATGCTTTATCTATCGATAATCAAAATGTAATATATACGAAAATGCAAATCATCAGTCGACAGGTATGTTGCAGAGTACAAATAGAAAAGTAAACAGATTCAGCTACCCCTGACAAAGCCCGTCTAAGAGCTGCTCATTCGTAGAGAATGGACTTCATCGCTAACTTCATCACATTGCTCCTTTATCCAACACGTCTTTGTTTCACCTTTTGCCAAAATCCACATAACCCTGAAAGTGTCCCGGGAAAAAGGCCTACCACGCACATATCCCCGATCCCATTTCGGGCATGCGGTGAGTGCGAAAGTTAAGAGGAAGTCTCCCGTGCACCCGAAGGTCCCGTGGAAACGGGATGCAAATGAAAACATTAAAACAAAGCGGACGTCCTTCTTGGCCGGAGAAAGCCCCGAATGTCCAGAGCTTCTGATCCTCTCGACGGGCAGGATAAGCAAGAAAGCTGGCAGGTAAAGGAGCGTTTCACACACACACACGCAGGAAGCCCCCCTGCCGGGTGAAACAAGAGTATTGGATGAAGTGAAAAGTACACAGCATAGAACGACTGGCTGGGCCATAATGTCGTGCATTGTACTCTCAAGAGGACGTTGGAAGCCGGGCTTTACGACGATCAACCTGCCGGACACAGTGCGGATCTTCTGGAAGTCTTGCACGCACGCATGGCCCTTTTTGTCTCCCGCGGGACGCAAGATCCTCTCTCGACGAGGGCTTTTACGAGGTGCGTTGTAAAAACCATTCAAAATGCCTCGACACTCGACCTGCCAAAAAGGCAAGATAATCAAATAGAACAACAAGACACTTCATCCAAGGTCCGTCCGATCGTCATTTCCATTTCGAAAGAGCTTCCTTCCGTGTCTTTTGGGGTATGAATGTGCGCGTGTGTGTGTGTCTGAAACGACCTCTCGCTGGCAAGTGGAGGAGGTAGTTCCTGATGGCTTCCCGAAGCACGCTCTAAAAACGGGTGATTTTACGCCGTTGAACAAACTATCGACAATCCATGTCATGTCGTTTGTTTAGGCGTCGTTTAGATTAGATTCCAACTCGCATGTTTGACAAGTCTTTGGATCTGGCACAGGTTTGCCCTTACCTTATAACAAACACAAGTATATGACTTATTGTTCCCTACTTGTGGCTCCCCTCGAAGTTCCGCCGCGCTCGTACACTGCGCTCCGGCGTTAATGAAGATGCCACACAGAAGGCAGCACCTCCCGCTGGGGACCACTTAACAACGGCGCGGGTGCGTGCGTGAATGATTTCAGTTTCCACCGCCACTGGTATCTCCCAGGCGTGTACATTGCTGGGAATCTTTGCATACAATTCTGTGCCGTTTTTTTTTGTCTTAAGTGTGGAACACACTTTTTAACGACGCGAGTGAAACGTTCTCTGTGGGAGTTACTAATAGCAGTCAGTCTTCTCAACCCTTTGACATGTTCTGTGAGAAAGTGGTTGTTCATTTTCTTGTTTTTGTTTTTTTTGTAGATATTTAGTCATTCATTTGAATAAAATTTGCTAATATTTTTCTAAAAACCCAACTGATAAATTAAAACAGTCAGTGTGTACAAAATAGTCGTTGCAATGCTTCAATTTAATATAAGCTTTAAAGTATGACCTTTTATGGTTCAAACTAGCTATAAAGTACTACGCAAACACTATTTACCCAACGAAAAATAGTACAAACTCAACAAACGTCCAACTCTTTCCGTCCTAAGTTCCATGTTCCTCGTTCGCGAATAGATTATGACTTCCTCCACTTTTTTAACTCCCGTTTTTTAATTGCTCATTACGCCGTCTGTATTTATTCAATATGCACTTCCACCATCATCTGAGGTTTGGTTACCACTTTATTAATATCAACCCTGCACATGGTGGGCCATGGAAAACATGCCTACGATAAGGTGCCGTATCCGTGGGCCAAACTTGTTGAAAGCAAATAGCTACAAAACGGCCCAGTTGTCAGAGAAAGTCGTCAGTGAGAAGCACTCACCACCACCCGCCCGTACATAAATATTTTAATCTTCATAATGCATGACACATTGAGCGTAAAATTCACCAACCAACGAACTCTTCCCGCCCGGCTGCCCGGGAACATGGCGAACGGTCCTTGCGGCGAACGAACCGCAACCGAAACCCTTTATCTCATCGCCAAAAGGAAGGCAAATGAGCAGAGCCGTCTCAAAAACGGGTGCAATACACGGCATCGTTTTGCACTTGCCATCCCGACCCTGAATCATCCACACTCCGGTGACCTCACCCGACCACGTGCTCTCTCTCTCTCTCTGTCTCTCTCCACCACCACACGAGACTCCCGCGTGTTCTGTTACGTCCATAAACCAAATTACTCGTCCGTGGGGTACGATACGATGCTGTGACCGTGTGTTGTTTATTATTATTATTCTTCTTCCATCACTTCCACCTTCACCACCGGGTGATGATGAGTGTTTTTCCTGCTTTCCGTTTTGTGCCCCCGGCTCACCACACACACACACGCACATAGCCACACATATCCCGGCTCATTTCACACATTTTCCCGCCACACAGAATTTTCCCGGCTTTACCGGGCGCGAAGCGCCTCCATCACCATAGCGACGAGGCGCGTACGTACGCACACATTGCTGGATTGTTTGTTTTTTGTTTGTTTCACCACCACCCCACGCGGCGACTCTTTCAAATGTGGTAAAACGAAAACAAAGGAGCCTCGGAAAATTTATCTCCCCTCCACCCAGCCACCTACTGAACTTGCTGTTTCCTCGCCCGACCGCTGCGGCCCAGGATCTCGGATTCCAATGAATAGGCCTCTCCGTGTATAATTTTTCCATCTGACAGCTTCCTTCCCCGAGTACGCCACGTACATGATGCACATGTTGGCACCGCAAGTGCATCCTTCGACCGCGACATGCTCGGTTAGATTTCCCGGCACCCCACCGAGAGAATGACGCCATTCCGCACTTTTGAATCTCAGATTGAATGCGTTCGGATCGGATGCGTGCCGGGGAACGTCACGCGTTTCGAGGTCAGTTGGAGCGGCGAGGGGAGCGACCTCCCCGCTTCAACAACCCAAACTGTCACATCTTCACGTTTCTTTAGCTGCTTTCCAGGAAGTACCTCCGGTGCATCGGTAACCTACGGAAAGCGGGTCATTTCGCTCGCGTCATTGTCACCTCTCGAGCAGGCACAACGCGTGGAAGCGATGGAGATATGCATTACCGAAATGGAAATGCATCCGTTCGGCCCCCGGTGCTGGTTATTCCGGCAGCATCGCGGAGACAGTAACCCTAGAACAACGTTGGAAAAACCACCCCGGAGGCGGGAAAGTCAGCGATAGATTTATTGTTTTACGGGTTTTTCACCGCGGATCTCCTGCAAAGATTGAAGCTTGGAGCCACAGCCGCACGTTTTGTTCTACGCGTGTATTGTGCATCCTGTGCACTTAGGCACTACCGGTCGCTTTGTTGGGCAAGGGCTCGGAACGCTTACCATACCACGTTTTACATTATTTTGTGCCAAGATCCAAACGTAATAGAAGCTCGGCAACATTCGAACGAATCTTGTTCTCATGACTCGAAATGATTCATTCGAAGAAGTGCTTTTACTTTCGTTAAAATCGGCATTAGGATGAGAGTAAAAGCCTTTCTGAAGCGTACTCCTTTTGTGGATCTTGCGACTTAATACTAAGAGATCAAAATGCACTATTTTCAATACGATAATACAACAAAGTAAACCTTTACAATTTACGTCCTCAAGGCGTACAGTATTTTCAACAGCATACATTATGACATCCAATATTAATTTGATAAAATTCATGAGAACTAACTTCAGTACTCTCCCAGGGTTCATGATTGGTGTTGAAAATTCCTTTCCACACTACATATTGTGTCCAACTTAGACTAACTGGTACTCAACAATCCGCAGGTTTCGCTGATATCATCCCCATTCCAATCACGTTCCCAAAAAAAAAAACTGATCCCTCCCCATCAGTGGGTGGAGGCTGGTGTGGTACCTCGTTATTGCGTCATCGCGACGTAATGATGATCGTCGTAAAAAAAACACACTCATACAAAAAATAACAGCATACACCGTGTGCCACAACAGGCCGCGCAAGATTCATCGCGGTCCTGCGAAGCGAAACCGGCCCGTGTACGCGTGTGTGATGAAAGAGCCGAGATGATGATTAACACGGAAATAACTGCAAGCGCGCAGGGAGAGTCCGACAAAACGCGATTTTCCGAAACACCTGCTCGTGCCGACCTGGTTGAAGGTAAGTGCGGGAAATAATGGCGAGGAGGGGCCCGAGCGAGCCTGCATCATATTACGTGCAATATTCAATTTTTTCCCCCTCAAAACTCCTTCAGACAGGCGACGACTCCTTTTGATCATCATGCGGGGTCGCGTTTGAACGCATGCGGCGCATAATTAGCGTCGGGGCGTCCGAATACAATTTTATTGCCTGTTCCTCCGTAAATCATGCACGCGTGGTCTCGAGAATCAGAACAGTGAACCTTCGTGCAGATCCTTTATGGCGACTGCTGATCGCACTTTGTTTGAGCGACACATGCACGAAGGAGCCGAAAATGATGTACTTCTCGGAATGGCTCCTCCTTACGCTGGAGATCCGATAGCCTTTACAGTCGTAGAACTCGAGTTTTTGCGACGTACTCTGTAAAGAGCTTTGGCTTTGTTAAGATCTGCACAATACCCAGCACGAAAAAAAAAACATCCAAGACAACACCAAAGACCCCGTGCTGTGGAATGTGCCGAATTGTTCTTCATTGTTCCGATTTTTTACTCTTCCCAAAAGTGTGTTTGGCACAACAAAAAAATATTTCAGTTTTTTTTTTCAAATAATATGAACCCCTGAACGATCGAGACAAAGCGCGCGTGGAGCAACAGGATCACTTGGCAATTGTGAAGCACTACGCAGGAGATGATCCCAGCGAGCGTCGGAGCGTGCCCCGCATTACGCCTGCCTGGCAGCATTAGGTTTCCCGCGAGATCTACAGAAACACCCGCAAACCACGCGCATCCAAACGAGTGCACGCTTCACCAACGCCGGACAGGAAGGATGCCGCAAGGCGATACGATTGAGGAGATAAATTGTAAGACTACGTGAGTGAGGGAGAACGGGAGGTCGAACATCGAAGATGTTCAAAGTATCGCATTACCGGAGGCGGCGATCGCAGGAGCCAAACCACCTGGATGAGATGCGCCCTGGAGGAACTGGCCCCGATGTCCTCGGTGTCCCGTACCGTAACGACCCCCGGAATAACGTTTCCACAGCCGACACAAAACCGATTGTCCCTTTGTGACGTTTCCCTGCCGATTGTCTTCCAAAGATCCATCCATCCCAACATCCCAAGATCCGCATCCGAGCGAGGTTTGATCGATCGCGTAACTGGAGACGCAGCACACGCAGCTCATAATTTGTGGCACGATCTTCATCTTCCCGGAATGTCATCATTTCTTGGAGAGATGAAACCAAGTGAAAAAAAAACAAATTCCTGCGAGTTCATCAAATCCGTCACACGCGTCGCATGATGCGAGGGCGAGCGAACGCATCGGAGGAAGTGTACAACGCCAACCGAAAATATGAAACAGTTCATCACAGAGCGTGCTAAAAAAAAGTGACTCATAAACGCATATCTTCTTCTTCCCCCGAGGCTTCGCACCAACAAGCTTCGAATGGCGTGAAACAGTGGGGTAGAGAATGTCAAAATAAACATTGCAAACTTCCATTCCGTCAGCTACGCAACATTGTGCAGCTGGTGGCTGGTTG
>JXXA01008108.1:0-14695 GCA_000956255.1 Anopheles punctulatus
GGGGCCGATCGCACTCGCGGCAACGGCGCAAAGCAGCCGAAAGTGCTCGACCAGCGTAATGGCTTCGGTCAATGTTTACCTTTCATTCGGCAAAGCGGCGATTGGTGGGGGTGGGGAGGGGTCACTTTTGTTTCTTTTCGCCTTCGCTGCGGAAAGTGACCCTTTGCGGCACCGAGCATTCATCGCGGCCGGCGGCGGAGATGCTGCAATGATACAGTGCGCTGACTCACGTCGGTGCGCTTACGTGACCATCGCCGGATTGTCGAATGCCAAGCACCGGTGCCGGACGGCGGAGGGTTATTGCTCACAATGAGCAGGCATGAAATATGTGGGGCAGGTTTGGTTCGGTTTTCCCCTTTCTTGCTTTTTCCTTTGCGCGTGTGAACTGGTGTGTCGGTGTGTTTGTGTGTGTGTGGCTATTTTCCTTCCTGCCGTTCGGCACTTCCGACCGTGTGCCATGGTCCGGTGTGGTCCGTTTATATATTTATCCCTTTTCCAGGCGCAACGCCCGGGAGCCGTTCCGGTCCGACGAAAGATCTATAGTTTGCGGAGCGACCGTCCACGACCGACCGAAATGGATTTAATGCCAGTGCGGGATATAGTTCTGGCACATTAGAAACGCATGACGATGGCCCGGGACCCACCCGGGTGCAGCTGCCAGCCACGTTGAAAGGATTTGAAAACGGAAAAGGGGGGCCTTGCGGAGAGGGAGGGTTTTTCTTTTTTTTTCTTCTTCTTTTTTTGGTGTCGTCGCGCCAGGCAAGGAAACACCTTTCGGTGCCTTAGGTGGCAGACGGTGACGCCAGCGTTTGCCACTTGGTTGGTGTGATCATTTGTCATGATAAAGGAACCCCCGGTGGGGGGGGGGATGGGGGCCGGTAAGGTGGGAAAACCGCTGCCGGAGATGCAACCAACGGAGCCTATTCATTGGCCGGCCAGGATGACTTCGGCAAAAGTCCCAAAACGCCCCCTCCCCCCTCCCCTTACCCTCTCCGGCACCGAACAGATCTCTCCGGTGTGTTTTCATTTATGTATACATAGATATAAAATCGTTATGTTGAGTAGAGTTTTTTTTTGTTTTTTTTTTTTGTTATTTTTAGGGCGGAGGGTGGTTTGTCCTACTGCTTTCGTTGTTCTATTACCGGACGAGAAAGGAACCGGAACTCCAACGTGCTCTTACCCAATCTCCCACGGGTAGCAAGTGCGGGTACAAAGGGCTTCAGGAGTGGTTGAAACGCTGAAAAAGTAACAAAAGAGGCTACTTGTCCGCGGTGGTACTTGTGGTGGTCAGCGGCATCCATTGCGCTTCTAGGGCCCTTCGGTGCTCTTCTCCACCGTGCGCTCACCGCCGGCAGTTGATTGGGATAACAAAATTATTGAGCTTTGCTCTCGACCGTCCGTCCATGCTCCGACGGGCAGCGGATTTCGGCTCCGGAGCCAGCGCCGGAGCTAGTTTGTGCTCAAACAAAACGGACAGCAGTAATACAATGCGAGTAAGCTTTTTTTTTCTTTTTTTTACTTTGCCCGCTCGCTCTCCTACCCTCCCGGTTCCGTTTATCGTCCAACGGCCGGAAGTAACGTATCCTGCAATCAGTGCAGTATCATCAGCCCGTACCCATCGTTACCAGGAAGTGTGGGATGCACTCGGTACGTGCTGTTTTTGTTTTACAAACAAACAAACAAACAAACAAAAAAACATTATCGACGCGGACGCTAATGAGTGTCCTAAAGCGCTGATATCGGAACAACTCCCGGGTGTTTTTTTTAATTCTTCCTTTTCGTTTTTTTAGCACCGAAAGCACTCGGAATTAATTTCGATCATCGCCTGCATTGTCGAGGCAGCTCGCATCGCGCCACCATCCAACCATCAATCTTCCCGCGCCACGTGCACCGGCTATTGATTTTAATTAGTCAGCACTATCCGCGTGCGATGCTCAGGGAACGTCCATGTTATTTTTTTTTCAAAGTTTTTTTTCCATCTTCACTTTGTTGCTCTTAGAACGGGTTCCTTAAAAGCTTTCTCCGCGGGGTGATGGATGGAATTTTTCGGGGCACGAAACACGAAACAATCGAACCCCGCGGAAGGGCGGTATGCAGAGTATTAATTTGATTAGATCTGCATTTTATTTTTACGTTATTTTCTCCTTGCTTTATTATGTGTGGGTGCGGAGGAACCGCCGGATATAAAACCACTCTAGCGCACTAACATTTCCTCGGTGGAGGTTCAGCATCCCCCATTCCCCTGCCAGCGCACACAAAAAAGGTGAAAGAGCATCGATACCGACTATCATCGGCGGTACAATCTTCCCGAGCGGTGCGGGCGATTCGAAATGATTGAAATGCAAATTTTACTGCCCCTCGTCTGGCCTTTTTTTCCGACCCAAAGCAGGGAGCGGTAGCTCATAAAGGAGGCATTTTCATCCCCTAGGAGGGCGAGATAGCAAGAAAATGGCGAGGGGGGGGGGGGGGAAGAAACACTGGCAGATTGTTTAGCGCGCGCCCCCCTTGAAGTGGTTCCTACCTGTTTTTTTTTTTTTGTTATTAGAAACACCTTCGGCGCCGCAGGGGAAAGAAGCTGTGCGCTGGCGATAAAAAATAATGTGCCTTCTCTCGCTCGCTCCAATGGGGCGTTTTCCCAAACCGTCGGCACGCGGGTGATTAAAGCGACGGCCGGCCCCCGTCCGGGAGTGGGAGGCGGTTGCCGGCACGCTCATTTATTGCTCCTGATCGTTTTCGCTTCTTGATGAAATTGATTCCCGAAAGTCAGGCCCGTGAAAGGTGATTGCAGTGAAAAGAATTTTGTCATTAATGGCCGCCCGCTCGGACGATGGAGTTGGGTCGGGGAGGTCGGGCGAAGAAAAAAGAACAAGGAATTCATTCCGGTTCCGATTGCGATCGCCCGTAATTGGCTTTCTCGCTCGGCTCGATCCGTTTGATGTGTGCCCGGTGGCAGAAGTGACCGCGTGAGAGTGTATCAAACAACGTCAGACGCTCTAGATCACTCGCATAGCTTAGCAGGCTGGGCCGAGAGTTATTGGATCGGGCAACGCGTACCGGGCACGACAAGCAGTCGATCGATCCAATCGCATTCCGGCACCGTGACCCCGTGGTCCAGCAAATCTCGGCACGGAAGATGCAGCGCTATCCTGTTCATTATTGAAATTAATTGTGAGAAAACAATCACGTGCTCCGCAGTGGGAAAGTCGAGCAGGTGCTCGGCTCGGCTCGGTTGGCAGCTTTTGCCGGAACTTTTCCGCCCCCGGTGAATAATCTGTGCGAGCAGGCGGACGGACTTACCGGAGATGCCATCGTACGTCCACCATTCCTCCCAGCTGACCGCCGATATCGCTGCAAATAAACGGGAAGAAGAGTTGTGAGTGTCATTCTACGGTAGGAAGACTTATTATTCGTTCTTTTTTTGCGTTTAATTAAATGTTAATCTGTGTTGTTCGGAATTTTCTTACGCTTTTTAGATTGTTTTTGTTATCAAAAAAAAAAAAAAACAAACCCAAAAATGAACGTTATTTACACATCTGACAGAGCGACTAAAGACTAGCAGTGCATGCGCCTGCAAGCATGCAGCCCGGTAAGCCTTTTTCGAACGCAAAAATCCACCCAAGCAACAAATCGATCGCTGTCGGTCCCGGGCGGGTTTGACGTTTTGATTGCTGCCGGTGCCCGGTTCCGGTGAAAAATGTTCCCCGCGTTTCGGGCTGTCAGTCACGCGGTGCGGGAGCAAACTTCTCCGCCGTGATTATGGAATTCGGTCGAATTTGCCTGCTGCCAATCGGGTCCCCGCTACTACCCGCGTGCAGGCGAATTTTTCGGCAGCTTTGCGCCGCCGGGCCGGTGCGTGCGTTCGCTTGGCGAGATTGACTTTTCGGTCAAACTTTCTTGCAATTGCTGCGGGTACGACGGTGATTGATGTGTGTTTGTGCTGAGATGTGGTATTGATTTGGCAGGATGTTGCCTTCCGTCTGCTATGCTGTGTGCCATTAATTAACAGATCTTCCGACGAATAAGATGGGCGAGGGGGATCTCTCTCTCTCTCTCTCTATCTCTCCTTCTTTCTCTATCTTAGAGCGGCGTCCGTGCACCGAACAGAACGCTTTATGGCAAGCACGAAAGCAGAACAGTGCGCCAGCGGATTACACATTCTGCAGGCAAAGAAAACCCCTTCCGAGCCGGAAATGCTCCATTTAAGCGAAGTCGTTCGGTTGTCGCCGAGCGTAAAAAAGCCCGAGAAACGATAATAGTACATAATCACAGGGAATTTCACTTAGAGGCTGGCCACGCGGGGCTCGTTACGTGGACCGGGTTGCATCAGCACGACCCCACCTGGCCGAGCTGTGGTTTTTTGTGCGGTGAGAAGGAGCGAGGGAGCGAGGCGGCCGACCGCCACCACCGCAAATATGGGCATGCGGAAAATCCTATTATCGGAACCCCTGTCTGCGTCGCTCCAGGTGGTGTGAAGAGGCACTTCACAGGTGAGACGGTGTCGATTTCTCCCCCCCACTCACTTTCCTGCCTCACCACCGGAGGACGCATCTCAGCTTCCCGGTGGGGATTGGCTTATGTTTTTCTTTGTTTTTTTTTTGCTTGCTCCCCAACCTTCTTCAAAACCCTTCACAATGACTCTCAACTCTAATCTCATTTTCTCCCCCGGGCCCGCCCCCCAACGGGGCCAAGATGACCCGGTTCGCTCCGGTTGCACTTTTGCCGAACCCTTTTGTCCCACTTAGAAAGCATCGGTAGTCGGAAAGCCAGGAAAGGGCGAGCGGGGGTGCGGGAAGATGGAGTGTTAGACCAGAGGGTGTGGGGGGGAGGCACGTTTTTCCAGCAGCCTAAATCTCGGGCACACCACTCGGTAGGACCGGCGCACCAATAGCGGTTTGAAGAGCTCGGCTCAATGCGGGGAAAGGGAGAAGCCGACTCTTCGCTGCGGAAACGCAATCGGAAAGGGGCCGGGAGGCGTGCGGGAAGATGACATGCGGGCAGGCAACCGCAATACACCTCCACTACAGCATCCATTTACGGGCCAGCTCGATAGGCTAGAAGCTTAGATTCAATTACAAAACCCTCGCCGTCGTCGTCGTCGTCGTCATCTTCGGCGTCTGGTCGGAATTTCGCTTCTTGCAGCCCGATACATCCAGCCGGAAGGATTGAAGCGCGCAGTGGTTCCCTTTCTCTGCCTCCCTCTCTCTCCTCAGACAGGAGCTTTTCAATTATATTTTCCGCTTCCATTTCTCTGTAATCCTAAACCGAGGGACGGGCGCTGGGGGCACTTGTATTTTTTTTTTTATTTGGTCCCCCCGCCACAAAACGATCCGAATAATTTCGTTCGACGGGCTGACCAGCTGGTGCTGGTGCAGCCACTGCGGGAAAACCTCCGTCGGTTTCGTGTGGAATGCTCCAGGTGTCATGCTGGTGCAACACGGTGTAGTTTGCCCATTTCGTACCGGCTTGCTTCATTGATGAGCGTTGCGAGTGCCGGCGCCTAAACATTCGCACAATATCGCACTCGATTTGCCAAAAGCCAATTAAGCTTTCAGCCGTGCCCGGGATCGTCTTCGACTTGGAAAGTGGCGCTCGGTTCGCACATTTGCTGCCCGCACGTGCTACTGTTTGAACACTCAGCCTCCGCCTCCCACCGGGGCAAACGCGGAAAGAAACGCACCGATTGTGACGTGCCGTTTCGTCGCGAAGGTGCCACAATAAAGCGTTAAATCAGCGCGCAACACAAACACTAGCACAGGAAGTTGATAAACGCATCCCCCGACCTCCAACGCACCGCTGACCGAGACCGTCACGTACGCGAGATAAATCGCGTGATTGAAAAGAAACAAATTAAACGGCGTGCTTGCTGCGTTTTTTGAGGTTTGTTTGAATATATATTTTTTTGCATGCCCGCGACGCCGGCTCCAAATTATGATAATGAGGCGGCACAATTATGGCAGCGTCTCTAATGGTCGGTGATTTTTGTTTTTTTCCCTTTTTTTGTTTTTTTGCTTGCTACCCCGGCCCCGGTTGCAAGATGCACCGGCAAGGGACGTGCCCAATTGAATCCCATCACGTATGCGGCGGATGAATCGGTGCGTAAATTGAACGTGCAAATATGCATTTGTTCGTTAGCGTTAATGATTGTGCGTTCGCCCTGCCGCCATCACATTCCTGGCGGGCGCGACGTGTTTGTGCTGCGTGTGGGGTGGGGGGTAAAGATAATCGTCTAAAAGTCGTTCTGACAGCCGAACTTTTCGCTCCGTGGGGAGCTTCGAAACGGTGCGGCGGAAAGCATAACCAAAGGCGCGCGCGCGCGTTCTGCGGTCATTCCTAAAGGGGGAGTGTGCGAAAGCAACGAGCAAAACAACGATAAAAAGCAACGATTTGTGAAGTCAGCCCCGGTGTTTGGCACGCAGCGTAACGCACCGCAAACCCGCACACGACTTGCTCGACAGGTTTCTCGCTGGGAAAAGCACCCCTCTTCATACCCCCTTCCCCCACCAGAACTCACCGGTTCCATCGATGGCTTTTCTTGATTCGGGTGCGTCTAAATCACTCAAACAGTTTTGCTAGGTTTACCGGCGGCGTGCTCGGAATATCGCATCGATAGGGAAGGGAGCCGCACCCAGCGTTTCGCATTCGGCGGCGAGGTGCTTACAAAATCGAAGCGAAAAACACTGTAATCGATTTTACGGGCACGGGTGTCCCTGCAGGGCCGCTCCCAGCGGACAAACAATAAACAAGCGCCAAGCGTTATCATCAAACGGTTTTTTGATGTGCCCTTTACGCGACCGGGGCCACGGGATCGAAAATCGATAAGCCGAGCAGCGAGTTTATTTACATTCCGCGTTATCGGTGGAATCGCGCGGAACGGCTTGGCATCACCCGGCCGCCTTGCAACGGTTGCAACCGAAAGAAAGCCATCCGGCAAAGCCGGGCGTGCTAATAAAATTTAAATTTTGCTCCTCCCATAGCCAGCAAGCGTACCTTAAGGTGATAGCTTTGCTGAAGGTGCATTTCGTCGAGCTCACAAGTGCTTTGCTTCATTTAATGAGAACTAAAAACAGCGAGCTGGTTAAACATTGAACTTTTAAAATATAGTCGATGAAAACTCATTATTTCTGAAAAATACAGGAGTCTTCACAAGCTCCCAATCTTTAAAAAAAATTAATTTCTTTCATTGGTATTTTTTATTAAATTTTTATTCTGAAACAAATAAATTAAAATCAAATCAGTCAAGATTTAATAAAATAAAAAACGATTAAACTATGATTTTCGTAGCCGGCAGAAATTCTATTTTTTCGCCTGAAAGTATACAACCTGCGTGACGCAACACTGCTCGGCTCAGAGCCTAAAAGTATACAATCTGCGCGACTCTTACCCACTCGAACGCTCCTAAAACGCTCGTATGCACACGAAAAAGTCACGATTAGGATAGTTTCTTTCAAATGCTCTTTTAATTATCGCCCGTACGTCTCGCGAGCGCGAGCGTTCCGCTCAAGGAATGCCGGCGTCTTGTACGTACACAGTTGTAAAATATCGATTACGGGCAGCGGGTACGCCGCCCTGCCATAAATCTCCGCCCGTAGCTTAGCCCTTTCCTTCCTGTTGCTGTAAGGTACGCTCTCGTCCCGGCCCGTGCGGAATATCTATATCATTAGTTACAGACAACCGAAACGCCACCGCATCAGGTCGCGCACATGGAGTCACGTAAGCGGCGACCGGGTTCGTCTCCGGCTGCATCCAGCGCACGGGCGCGTTACCTGAGCTAAACACTTTCCCGGCCACCGGCAAGATACTTCGCGCGGAGATTTCGTCGGAAAATCGTCCTTCGCCGGCGGGTGCAGCGGCCGCAACCGGCAGTTCATAATCCGCGCCATACCTAAACAATGGTTTGCTGTACAACCCTTGGGGCAGCAACCGAAACAACAGGCTGGAGGGAGCAAGAGAGAGAAAGAGAGAGAGAGAGAAAGAGAGAAAAGGAAGGAGAAACCTGCTCGCCGTGCAGTTTGGAGCGCGAAATAACACTTTCGTTCAACACCTGGCGTTTATGCAAAGTACGCTCTTCCGGTGCGCCGGCCGTCGGTCCGCCGTACCGTACGCTCGCTACACGCGCTGGTAACATCTGATAGCGACTTCCGCAGTTCCGCTGTGTTCCTTCTGGTGCCCGCGCCGAAAGAAGTAGCAAAACAAAAAAAAAAAAACTCCCAACGAAAAAACTCTCCCGACACCAACACCGGCGGTGAAAGGTGAAAGGTGACGAACCTCGCTTTTACGTGGGAGAAATGTTGCGGGAGGGGATGTTTGAAATATTGCTCTCCTTAGATCCGATGTAAAATCGATCCGATGTGTCAAGCACACGGTCAGTCCTTCCTTGCGCGATCGAATTCGCAAGCGTTCGTTGGCAGAAGAAAAAAATCGTAAATAAAACGTTCCGCGTGGCAGAGTGCATAACTTTCAGGCACGAAACTGCGCCTGAAAGTATGCAGCTCGCACGGCAAAGCGTTACTAGCCTCCGGGCCAGCTCCAGCTCACCAACCCGGCAGGCAGGCAGATTGGGCGCTCGTTCACCCATTAGCGCGACGCAATTAATGCCTTCCGGTTGGTTTTTTTTTTGCTCCCCTCTTTTCGGTTTCTCTATCTCTCTCTCTGTGGCGGTATTTGCGCGAACCAACAAAAAAAAAACCGAAACCCATCAAAGCGCCCATCGATAAAAGAGGGGTGCAGCCGGCACACGATGTCCGGCTTCCGGCGGTCGGGCGTGAATTCTTCGCCCGCAAAAGGAGTGGCTCTCGTGGCGCCTTACAGGTCGCCGTTTAGGGAAACGACGGGCTGGGGAGCTGCGGGGAGGGAAGGAGATAAAAGTTAATATCACACCCCGTGTCGGTACCGGCTTGATGGATGTGTATAAATTCTGCACCCCCGTCCCCCCGGCGCGAAACATCTTCGCCACGGAACGCCAAGGTGCAGACGTCATCGGGTCACCGTTTGCCGAGCGCGGGACTGTTCGCCTTTTTTCCGTTTTTTCTCTTTTCCCTTTTTTTTCTGTTGAGAACAAAGGAGTGCCACCTGCTTGCAGTTTTCCGTTCCGTTTGCTCGTTTCGTTCATTGGTCCTGGGGCAAGACATTCCACCGTCCAGAAGTACGCGTTTCGTTGCCTAATTTTCATCCGCAACAATCCAATCGGTCGCTTGATATAAAACGTGGCGATTGGGTTTGGAAATTAAAACAACATTTGCTTAATGAGGCTTCTCTGTCTCGCCTTTTCCACCGCGCGGGGGTTAAAAGTGCAGCATAAGTTTCCACGCCGGACAGCGCCGTAAGTGATGCACTCTGGCACTGGCATAAAACACGCCTCAAACGACCGTAAAGGAAAGTGTTTTTATATGCGTCCCATCTCGCCGCAGGTGAAATTTGGGGCTGCGATTGTCCGAAAACGCAACAACATAAACCCTCTCATCCACCAGCACCGCCCAGCGCTCGATCTCGGTTCCGCACCACATCATTGACCGAAGTAATATAGCAAAGCGGTAGGACGAGGAAATTACAGCCGGGAAGAACTAAATAAAAAAAAACCCCCTCACGTTCCTGACAGCACAGCTCCGCACCGTTCCGACGGTGTGGCTTTAATGGCTCCCCGTAGAGTACGCAAAAACCCCATTTTCCATCCAACCGGCGTGTGAGCGTAAGGAGCACTGCAATTTCCCCACGACTCGCCAAGATACAGGACACCAGGACCAGGCAGCAGCAGCAGCAGCAGCAAACCTGTATCAAATGACTGTAATTAGACGGCCAGGCGGGATTTTACCCCCATCGGCAGCACGGAAACAAAACGCCACTTGCCAACTCCGTTGACCTCCGGGCGTGCGGACGGAAGACAAGCTTTACAGGGTTTAATGTATTCAAACGAGCTGAGAAAATTGCACAATAAAAGAGGGCAGGGGGCAGGGTCTCGCTCGCGGGGTAAACGGGCCGCCGCCGGGCGGGGGTTAAGCTGCAGTTTTTCGGGGGCTTATCTTCATGTTTTGTTTTTGTTTCATCTCCACTCTTCCTTTACGCTTAAAGGTGTGCCTCGTGCTAACAGTGATTACACGCTGCGTATGTGTGTGTGTGTGTGCAGGAGTCTAATTGTTTTTTATTATAATTTAATTAAGTGTAACGGCCCGAGGAGCTCAAACGAGTTACCGCTTACGATAATGTAAATGCAATCAAGACAATTGATTCCGGGGTGTAAAAATGGGAAACAAGGGTGAAAAAAACGAAACGGTTGTAACAGGTGTCAAGGTGGACACTAAGTGGGCCTTTTAAAACACGCATTAAAATTGCATACATTAAGGAGTGGTTTTTTCTTTTTTTGTCGGGCTTGAGCGTATTTTTAAATGTTTTTTCTCCGAAAAGGATTGTGTCTTGGCTAGATTTTGGCGCCTAGAGGTATGCAATATATTTCGTTATCTTTATTAGTTTTTTTAACTTTACTGTAGAAATGTGAGTAGAGAAAAGCATACCTTTAGGCGCTCGTTTGTTCAATCGCACGTTTGTCCACGACACACATTCCGCACGGGAGAGGGTTTAACCGTAATTATGGTGGTGAAAAATTTCATTTTAAAGCGAATTACCACTTGAACACTTGATTAGTGGTTCTGGTGTGAGTTTATTTAATAATTCGTGCAAAAAACAAACAAATTACATCACACGTTACACGTGTGACGTGTGTCTCTATATCGGCAAAAACAGCGGACCGGACCGAGAACCGACATTCGGTTTCGGCAACATCCAGTGGGCGATTTGCATAATCGGGTGATGCAATTGCAGTTGGCGCTACACGAGCAAAGGATGCTGTGGACGACGTTGAAGACAACGCTGACAGGAACGCCGCAGGACGACCTTTACAGTGAAGAATATGTGTGTGAGTGTGTTGGAGGAGAAAAAGGGAAAAAAAACACACGGAACGATGTGAGCGTTTTCTTGTGTTGAACCATTTTGTTTTTTGTGCGCCCTTTGCATCCTTTCCGGATGAGAGATTTCTCGCATACGAACACAAAAGGGAGGGAGTAAAAAATTTAAAAAAAAACCCCCTCCGGATGTAAAGCGACGGCAAGGAGCAGTGGATCATCTCGTTTTGGGTTTTCGTGTGCCACCCGGAGGGTTTTCTCCCGGCTCGATGCACAAAGAGACACAAACACACACACAGCAAACACCTACATCCGTGTAAAAGCGGTTCCGTCTCTTCAGGTGCGAGCAGGTGTTTATGAAATCTTTGCGAGCGAGCGGAAGGCGAGGCACGGTGCTCCGTAAAAGGATTTCCGGCGACGCGCCCGCTCCGACATAAACTACGAGCGGTCGGTGGCCGGCTTTATTAGGTTTCGCTTAGACGCTGCCGTCTCGCGTTGTTTACGTTTGGCGCTGGTGTCGGGTGCGGCGTGTTAAAAACAAACTTGTGCTTTTGCAACGACACCCGGTCGGACGGTATGTGCAATTAACCAATTCCTTCTGCACGCCGGGCGACATGGTGATGGTGATGCTTTACAAAGCGGTGGCAGGGGGCAAAATTACTACTCACCCTCGCCCTGCGCGAAGCGACACACTGGCCGGGCACGTCGTAAGTGCCCAATTGCCCGGAGTGCATGTGTTTTCAAGCGAACGAACGAAGTTACGGTGGGTGGATGTGGTTTGCAGGAAGGGCAAATAAAAAGCGTCCTTTCCTGCCACCCATCACGGTCGCACATATGCAGACGCGTTTTATTTTCCTCCCAGCCGAGAGCAACAAGCCGAGGTGCAGGAAAACAAAAAAAAAAAACAGGAAAACTTACACCACCGATCCGGTCGTCCGCCTCGCTAAGCCACCGGAAAGCGACACTTTATTCGATCGAAATTAGGCACATTTCACGCGCTGTTTTTATTGCAGCTTTTTTTTATGGGCCGTCCATATTTTTAACGCACCCAGCCAAGAAATACTCACCGGGTATCTGAAGCAGCAGCAGCACGGTGAGCGCCTTCACGTTCATCAGCAGCCCCATGGCTGGCAAAGGGGGAAATGGTGCGCGCGTGTTGCAAACGTTTAGGCGCACTACAGGTGAGGGTTGATTTGCTAATGTTTTTTTTGTTGCGCTTACCACAAGCTCTTTACTTCTTTCACTCAGTCGAACACTTTAAGCACACACGCGCACACTTGTAAACACTGGCACACACCGTGCGTCCGAGTGGCGTACGTGTACGTGAACATGCACACATACACACAAACACACACACACACAGCCCCGTTGCAGTAACGACGAAAAGTCTGGTCGATCAACTCCACGGGCACATCGGGCGATGAGCGGGGTTTTGATCGTGGACAGGCGTTTGATTGTTCTGAGGCCTAGTCTGTGCAGCTCATCGACACTTCACGGCTCGCGCACCTCAGCTGTGGAATTAGAAGAAGGAAGAACACATTTGTTAAATATTTTACAGAACATACATGCATAGAAAATCAATTATAACAATTTCAGGGTTTCTTTTCTTTTTTGATTTAAAAGTCACACAGGCTCAAAGCTGCAGAAAATTACATCACAGGGGGAGTTATCTGTACGAATTGCATACTTTTAGGCGATTTATACGAACGCATATTCTTCGTATTCAAACTGCAAATTAAATGTGGTTGTGAAAGGCAAAAGCCCGACAAATTTCATTTGAAAAATATTATTATCTAGCTTCTACTTGGTCGACATTTTTTTAAATAGTCACCATTGTAAAACTGCAAAAAATCCCTTAAACGAAGCACTTTCCGAGTTAATTTCATACTGACAGGCCCATATATAAGACTTTGTGTACAAAATTATGCAATTCACCTGTGGAGTATAAGAAAAAAATGCAAAAAAAAAACGAACAATTGCTAAAATCGTCTGTGGGAGTGGCTTCCTCGGCGGGCTCCCGTTATCAATTAGCATTGCGCAAGAAAAACTGCTTTCATCGGCTGCCCCACGCCCGCGGGCACGGTTGGAAATTCAATACCGTTCGCAGGGTAAGCAAAAAAAAAACGCTCTCCTCCGCGGCAGCTTATCTAATCGATCATTTATCTCCACCCGGCGGTCCCGGTACGGGTGGAAATAATTACCACCGGGCACGGAAGCCGCACCAAGCCGCGATAAATAACCGCTTCGTTCCGGGCGCCTCCGGGGCGGAAAGTTTCAAGTGCGCCCGTGTGAAGTAACTCTATTTTTCGCGATTAACAAGCCGCGATGGTAACGGGGTTGTTAGGTGGACTAATGAAGTGTGCTGAGAAGAGGAGCTTTTTGATTCTGATCATACTTTCGCACGCATTGTGTACAATGTTGTGATTCATTCGTTGGATAAAAGTAAAGCAAGAAATTATTCAATTAACTAATGAAATGGGGTAAAACGATACATTTTCCAGTCAAAATAAACTAACCGATGAAGATGAACGCCTAAAGCTATACATTTGTAGGAATTACATACTTTTAGGCGAATCGCTTGCACGCCGAAATGTATGCAAATCTCGCATTTATTACTTTTTTCATTATTTTCAACAAATTGATGCCTGCTTCCCTTTCGTATACCTGTTTTTATGACAACAAAAACTATTTCAGTAGCATAAAATGATGACAAGCTCAATCTCGAGAGACCCAAACCGCGTATCAAGCACGATGTGCGATAGACGAAAATCCATCAATTAATACATATTTATCGCCATCTAATTGTGCCACCCGGAAGGTCGGAATTGGCGTCTTTTCCCGGCAAGACGGATCGGGACGGGACGACTCCTCACCACCTCGCCCCGGATTAGTTGGAAAAATTTAATAAACATAAATTATCCCTCCCACCCCTTGTCCGCTCCCGGTGGCTTTGCAAACGTGAGCGCAAATCGGTGCATCTCGCGCGCGGGCGAAAAGTTGTTCAGCTGCGTTTGGTGCGCCGAGATTTTCGGTTTTTGCGGCGCGTGATACCGCAAAACGTCACGGGCGCTAGGTCGTGTTGCTGGGGATGCGGAACTTCGCGACCAGATACGCGGCGACGTGGTGTATATGCATTGCAAATAACTTCACTCATAAAATCCTCGATATGCAGGAGACCGGCGTGCAGGAACGTGGCATAAAATATTGGAAAGCCAGTCTCGCCCAGACAGACTCCATGATACGGAGCCTCTAGCGTTCGCGTTCGCGCGTGAGTGTGTGTGTGTGTTTTTTTTTGCAACCGCTCCTCATCGAACTACCCACGAGCGGAAAGGCTTTAAAGTGTCCGGAGCTGGTTCTGCTTCGGATGCAACTGACGTTCGGCTGGTGCGCCACTTCACACACTCCCAGCGGGGCACTTTACAAGCCTTCATTCATCCGTGACTTTTATGATTGATGAGCGGGCGCTGCCTCGTGTAGAGAGCCCTGCCGGAGCGGGAAAAGTAAAGCAGCAAAAAGCGGCACCAACGAGTGTCGGCAAAATATTTCACCTACTTCAGGAGCCCGGGAAGCCAGCCGGGCACGGGGATCGTTTATCCCTGGCAAGCCGGAAAGGTTGAAACCATTACGGAACCTCAAACCGAACCGCAAAACCCAGTGCCGGCCCAGTCAACTCAATTATACGCCAACGGGTGGATGCAAAGCGGCAATCGGCTCCAACAATCGACAAGTTAATCTTTCTCGTGCGTTGTAAAAACGCTTGCCGACCCATCCGCCATTTTGAGGGCAGAAGCGGGTCGAAGACG
>JXXA01008128.1:0-25431 GCA_000956255.1 Anopheles punctulatus
ACACACACACACACACCAGCACACGTTGAGAGGCTTCAATCTGCTTCTGGGTATTTTCTTTCCAATCGGGCCAAGCCGCTTCTCGGAAGTAATCCGAAACTCGACACGCGAACAACAAAAGGAATGGCTGGGGTTTTTTTTTTTTGTTCGTACTTGTGCTTGTGCTTGTTGCTGGTTTTGTTCTGCGCGTGTGAAAGGTGGGTTTGTGTGTGGCTGTTTATCAAACATGGCTTTCCGGTATGGCATCCTACGCGCGGTTTGCCGATGAAAGTAACCGCACCAGCCACGTCCAACACGTCTGGGCCACCATCCCAGCGGAATCCACCGTCGCAGGGGAGAAGTCGTGCTAGTGTGCTAGAGGTTGTTACCTCCCCCTCCGATCACCGGTGGGAGCGCCGGGAAGCGAACGGGAGAGGGCAACGAATTGTTGTCGATTTGAAGTATTACCGTTGTCACCACAACAGGTTACAAATGTACCGTGGGATGATGAAATTCCCCGTTGCCATCCCCGTTATCACCGTGTGGGAGACGGGATGTGGGGAATAGGAAAACGGCGTGTCAGGACGCGTGGGGAGATACTAAATCATTCGAGCGAAGGGCGAACACGACGTCGTTTGGTGGCGCCCGTACCGAACGCACTTTGGAGCGTTTCGCTTCCGAAGCGACATTCAAATAGGAACCTTCGATTTCCGGGTTTTGAATATTAGTGAGCAAAATAATGAGACCCAACATGTAGCAAGCTAATGCAATCGGCAAAATAAATGTCGCGAACCGGAACAGTATTGGAACAGCCGCTCCGTTACCTACCTCGACAGAGGAGAAGTTGACGATAGACTCTGCTGCTGGGGTAGTGTTGCTGTTGCCGCGTGACTTCGAAGTTGTGTGTAATCGGATATTGCTCTCGTTACGGGCTCCCTTACAATTAGCAGCAGCTTGATGGACGCATTCATCGCTCGGACTCGCTCCGGAACCTGTGCGGGTTGAGGCGGGATGGAAACGGATGGGTGGATAATTAAAAAGCGAACTGCAAAGTAGGGCGGACGTCGCTGCCATCGATGGAATGAAGATGATAAATATCGCTACATTGCGCCCGTGATTAATTGTTACTATAAATGCAACGTACTTTCAGGAACATTAAAGATGGGCTATGTACTTGTAACGATTGCAGAAACCGTAGAATTTGTATAAATAGCGAAGAAATAAGTTTTTTTAACTTATAATTAGAGATGTTCCTGAAAGTATCAAAATTATGGAATGAATAATGATTTATTGCTGTAAAAAAAACTTTGCAATAAATTTTAGATAAATTGCAAAATAGTTACAGGAGGGATTCGAGAAAAATATTCTCGAGAGATTATTATTATTAACATTTTTTTTAGTTAATCATCATTTGTCGTCACCATCGTCGTCGTCAAAAGAACGTGTAATCCAATTATGTAACAGAAATGAATGAAAACATTTAAACATTCACAAAAAAATATATAAGGCATTATGGAAAACCGTAAACTCTAGAAATTTAACCGAAAGTTCCACTGCAAACCACGTCTACTTTATGTTGCTTTTACTTTAAAACAGACATCCCCACTACCACCCACCGTCATTGGAAAACTAAGCGAATTTCTCTTCACAACTCGTTCGCAGAAAAAAAATAACACAATCGGTACTTAATTTCATGTCCCCCAAGCAAACCAGCAAAACTGCAAATCGGCGCTTGCTCTTGAAGTTTGCCCAGAAAACCACACCACTCCACTCTCTCTGCCGCACATCACACCCTCTCTCCGTCACATGTTGACCGACCCCGACCAAGAAATCGATCGGATTCGGTCGTCAACTTCAACGACCTAGGTCAAACGAATGTCCTTTGCGGTTCTGCCATCCGAGCCACGGATTCGTCCACCGAGCGATTGTAATCTCGCCTTCGCACGCTAAACCTTGTCACTTGAAATTGATTCATTTACTGCTTCACTGCCAGTCCAGAAAATGGAGCGGTCCGTTTTCTTTCGGGGGGTACGCCCTTCCTCCTCTACCCCGCACCCCCTCTCTCTTTCTCTTCTTCACTCGCTCGGTTTTGCGCTTTTCGATGTCATCCCGTGGCCTTGCATCGTACACCCTCCACGTGCGGTCGGTGGAAAGTTTCACTTTTGCAACAGCATTTCGTTGCTATGCTTGTGTATGTGTCTCGGTTTTGTGGTCTAATACCAGCCCGCGTGCAGTTCATTCTTTTCGTGCAGTTCAAAAGTTAAGGACAAAGTACCAGCCGGGGTTCACCCGGTACGGTTGAGCGGTTGAGCAAAGTTGTTGCTTTTTGGACTGGGTATCCTCCACTGTGTGTGTGTGTATTTCGTTAGTTGTCATACTTTTCAGCTGACACAGTTTGGTCGCTCACGCCATCCTCACGCCCTGTCCGATGCCGTGCCACTCTCATGGCTCATTTAGCGGCACACAGCTGCGAAATAATGTTATTTATGTTGTTTACTGCAAATTTTCGACAGCTCGCCATCGTGTTCGCTTTTTTTGCGTTTTAATTTTTTTCCATCGAATACCTCTACTATCTCCTTTTCTACTGTCCTCAAACGCTCGCGGCTTCACTCAGGGATTGACAGTGAAGCATGCAGGAGGGGTTGGAATGGAGAGTAAAACAAATTGTTTTTCGGAACGAAAGCTCCCAATGGCTTCGAGGGCGCAGAACGAAACGAAACAGATAGCAAAAGGCAAGGATTTGCAGCAACTTACAACTTACACCCCGATTCGACCAACACATAAATATTGGCAACCTACAGCGTCCTTGCCACCATTTGCTGGCTTTGTTGGTTTTTTTATTCGAGTTCGAGCACTATTTTACTACGACTTGTGGTTTGTAGGGTGGAAACGGGAGAGAGGTCGGGAGCATTTGTTGCTTGCAATAAACAAATGACTAAATTTATTTGACCCCGATCATTTGTTTGCATCGATTGTTCCACTTACTGTGACACTCCCCATGTAAATTAGTAGCCTGCTTGATAACAGTGGCTATTTTGTATAATTGTTATAGTTTGAAAAGAAAAATGAAAAATGTTGTGTCCAAATTTGTCACAATCACAATACAAAATTTAAAATATCATATTGCATGAAAATCGTATACACGTTCAGCTAAGCTAGTATGGTTAAGCTAGTATGGTCAATAACATAAAAATTTATCTCATTACATTATTCTAATTAGCTTAAATATGCAGGAATAATATTTGTCTATAATTCAGTCCTTTAGTGAATGATTTTCTTAAACCGTCAAGGTTTGAAATTTGATATGAAAAACTAAGTTTCGAGCAGTTTTACAACCGACGTTTGATCAATCTTTCTGTTTAACATAGCAAAATTTTGGGTACTTTCAATAGAGCAACATACAATTTACCACTTTCATCACAGCCACTCAACAAATATTCGTGAAAGGATGATTAGTGAATCACCATCGCAGCGGCAAATTGCATAGTGTATTCATAAAAAATTCTCTCTTTTCTCGCACAAACTCTGCACACCATCATCCAACGGCATCGCGCGGTGGTAATCGATTCGCGCCCCATCTATGATCGCTCATTCAACGCTGCGTCATTTAAAACAAACATCGTGCGCCGTGAAACCGGCGGCGCTGCAACCGGTCGAAGGTTGCGCCGGTAGGGAAAATGCAAATGCAAACAGATGCTTCATTAAATTCATGACAGTTTGCGTTCGTTTTGACGAGCAGCAGCACGGCAACGCGACACGTTGACGACGACACCGACGACGACGACGACGACGAGGCGATGTTGATATAATTATTCTCACGCGCTCACCATTAGAGCGGACCGGGGCGCTTATGCAATCTTCGTATGAAATATGAAAATTTCGCCACCCCGATGGTGACGGTGTTTGCATTAGCGCTTGTTCACATGGCCGAACGACCAAGCCGTTGCTGATGATGACGATGATGATGAGGCAGAAACGCAGCGCAGAACTACAACAAACCTCGGGACGTAAAACAAAGCATGGAACGGAGGAACTCAAACAACAACAAAAAACCCCCCCGCACTCACACATAAAAAAAGAGCAAAACCACCGCGTGTGCCGGTACACGAAAACCCATTTACCTCTGGTGTCACGAAATAGCTGGGGCTCTTCTCGATCGTTATCTGGCCACGGAAGGAGTGTGGCATCTTCTTCCGGTACCACTCGAGCCCCCTCAGGTAGTTTTCGTCGCGATCGAAAAAATGCACCTCGCCGGCGGCCTTCTGTATCCTTGGATGCAAGTACAGCATCTCGAGCAGGGCGCGTGTGCCACATTTTCTCACTCCTATTATTAAACACTGTCCGTGGCGGCGAGGCGGAAGACACATAATGAGGAGTGATTAATGCGTGTGCGTGTATTTTTGCTATCAGCGCACAAGAATGGGCACCGCAAACTTACTTGTGGTAATCTTCGGCTAGTTTTCGGAAAATGGATACGATTCGGAAACACGACGGGATGATTGATAACCGGTGGATTCGGGATGTGATTTGTCAGTATGGCGATTTTGTTCTCGGAAATCGCAGTGGCTGCCTGAATTTTGGACGCAAAAAATGGGTCTCATTAATGCATGGGCTGAACATTCCAAAGCTGGCTGGAAGCATGCTCCCTCAGCGTACCTGTATGCTGTAAACCGCACTATCGTACAGAATGTGGAACGTGAGGAACAGCGAAAGCAGCATCACCGAGAGAAACAGCGCCGCCAGCTTAGGCCTCGATACGCCTACCACGAGGACGCAATCTGAGTGTGAAGGATCTGGCCCGAGGGGCCTCATAGCCGCTTTGGGTAACCATCTATAGAAGAGAAAGAGAGAGATAGAGAGAGAAAGAGAAAGAGAATAGAAATAGAGATAAAGTTAATGAGTGAGAATTAATAAATGCTTATTTTACATTTCGAAACAAGATCTGTTGAATTAATTTTCAATTACATTTCTCCTATAGTACAAAAAAAAACACACGCACACACACATACAAAAGTGCTCTTGATTGCGTATAAGCCTTTTCGAACCCACAGACAATGTTGCATCTCCGATCGAGCATAAATTTGTCAAAAAGGATACCGACACAAGTACGATTCGGTGTTTTTTTCAGAAATTCAATTTGAAATCCCAATTCTGGTAAAGCAACGGTTGTGGTGAATAATTCATACCGATTTTATGGAGGTTTTTTTTACTAGGCAAACGTTTTACCAGCGCCAAAACGATTGAAAAAATCTTTTCATTCCAGTGAAAATCTATAGTAACGTGTTTTTTTCATATGGATCACTTCTGTCAAAATTACCAAGAATCAAAGAAGTATTAAATTCCATCTCAGAGATTGCTCATGTTAAAAAAGCACCAACTTTTGATTCACAAAAAGTATGTAGAAAATGAATATTATACATTCTTATATGCAGACATGTAAATAATAAAGTTAAATAATTCTCCAAATATTTGCAATTTCTCTCAAATTCAACACATGTACACATTTCATGTATCCTTTTCTATAACGAATTCAAGTCGAAGATCACAAGACATTCTCATTATATTCGTAACGCTCACAGATACTTTAACTTATACTATCAAAGCCGATTCCTTTATTGTCGTGCAAAATGTGACTGAAATAAACCCACCATATCTTTACTGACCCCCGGAACTTTTACGGCCTCGATGGACATTTCTTAAAGACAACGGGCGAAAACGTCCCAAATCCAACTTCTTAATCTCCCGCAACTCCGTTCCCCACCAAACGGCCACCCACCAGCCAATTGTATCGCTACCGGCACATTGTCTTTAATTGTCGTCCGCTGTGTCACCCTTTCCCATTCCATCCGCCCGTTCGTACCGAACAATGCAACAATTCGTGACCGGAAGCGGACCATAAAATCGTTCTCCTACCTTAAACCATTCCACCAAAAAAACCCTACCCATTTATGAAAAACGTGCCCGAACCGCACTAAGTTGCCATTTCCTCTCTGCCCGTGGAGTGATAAAATAATTATTTCGGAAATAAATGTATTCATAAACCAAGCGCGCTCTTCGGGGGCGACTTTCGGGGCAGACTTAAAGATACGAAACGGTGGCATGAAAATATGCGCACCGGACATTCGTCCGATTTTCAGGACTGTTTCGTCGACAAGCACTTCAAGCGAACGATAAAAATATCTGCGCGATAAAACACAACCAGACGCGAAGGAGAACGAACGAAAACAGGCGCACGCGTCGAAGAAGCTCACACGGGCTGACTTTGATTCCGATGTCCATCAAGTCACCCGCGAACGAATGGCACTTGAGTGTGGAAAAAGCAATTGTCCATTACTGCCAGCCCGAGCAGGAGGACCTTAAAAATAGCCCCCACGAGAGGAGCGAAAGCAAACGAAATGGAGGAGGGGAGGGAGGAGGGGGGAAAGAAACGAAAAGAAAAATATAACACAAACACAACCGACGGGTTCGTATTTTCAGGCGTAACGACGTCGAATCAAAATTCGGACCGGCACATTCGAACCGGAGCCGCAAATCATAACATGCAATATCGATCAGCTTCGGTGGAAAAACCTTAATTTGATTTACGAGAAACCAAATCGGTCGTTCGACTCGTTCACGACCCAGGTTTGCCCAGGTTTTTATGTTGCTCATGGTTTGATGCTTTTCTTGTTGTTGTTCCGTTTCCCCAGCACGCGCCTTGCGATGCCCCCTCCCAGCCAGCAATCAACCTGTTGCAAGGTGAGAAGCTTCGCTCCTACTCGTGTGTTTCTGCTGGGTTTGTGGGATTTTGTTTATTTTGCTGACGAGTGTAGGGAATGTTTCTACCCACGGAAGAAGACTTTAACATATGTTTGAATATGTTTGTATCAAGACAAATGACGCACCTGAGACTACCGAAGTCACTGCACAATGGACACTCTAAGGAGGCGATGATAAAGAATATCCCACTGACAAGCTCTTACTTATTCGTGGTAAAAAATAAAGAAAATCCTTCCCTTTTTGACTTCACTGTCTTTTGCTACCTCGGGTGTGAAACAAAAGTGACCTAATGCGTTCCCTGTCAACGCTAGTTGACCGATCATCTTTTACCGTCAACGATAGGAGCCACTTCCCTCACGCACCGACGACTGTGTCGATAAAACAACTCCCACCGAAACCCTCATTCGCTGGAAGCCTCACAAAACCCTCACGGGATCCGGGACGAGCAGTAAACCCGCAACAACAAAAAAATGGTACGCAACATCCTCATCCTCATCAGGCGGATGATAAATGTCGGTAATTGATTGTCACATATACATATATGTTTATACACAAACATCCTAATTCAATTCATAATTTTTCGACAACTTATGAAGGTTCCATCGAACCTCCCCGGAAGGGACCCATGTTATCTTCCGAACCATCCGCACCGTCCTGGTTTGTGTCCTTAATTCTGTATGACACACACACTTACCAAAACGGCCTGCTAGCTTATCGATAAGAGAGTCATTGTCATGGTACCCTCATTATCTCGAGTGTACGAGATGGGTGTGCGTTTTTGCGTGCTATTGTTTCAGCATTTTTTTTGAGTAAAAAAGGAATCACATTTCGAGAGAGAAGGAGGTGGAGAAAATATCAAAACAATATCGATCAATAACTAATTCATTACGTATTAACGAAATCCCGACCCAATCCGGGGACCCCGAAAGCGAACGACGCGATGTAACAATGGCAATAGGATTTTATGGAGCTAATTCCGATCGGTGGCGATGGAATAAAAGCTGGCAGGTAGAGCAAAACCCATTTCCCCGTTTGTGGCACCACCATCGTCTATAATTTAATTATCAGCTCCGAGAGTTTGATTGAAGCACGATGCACGCAACCGTGCACCAGTGTGAGCGTGTTTTTTGGTTTTTTTTTCAAAGAAACGAACACCCGAAGGATAATGAAGGTCAATCAAATGATACGGCTTCTTCGATTGGCTGCGAATTGGCTTTGAATGCTGTAACCCGCGTTTGAAACGATGGGATGGAGCAGCCGCGGAAATAAGGAAGGAAACATTTTACCCCGAAAATCGAAACGAGCCCAGATCGTTACCTTCACGGAACTTTAACGGGCGGACGGTGTTTTACTTACTTACTCGGGGTGGGCTTAGGTGTAAAGCAAGGATCAGACGAACGCAACCGGTGATGCAACACATCTAATGCTGTTACTTTTTTCATGGAAACTCTTAACATAATAACACTCCTCATGATGTTTTCGTGTGAAAATATAGCCGAAATGTAGCAAGTGATTGGCTTTAGATTAATAAGATATGTATTATTTACCAGGCTAGTGACAGTGCAGCTGAGTTAATATAGTTATGTACACTACAATGATTTGCGGGTTCAATTTACGTGTGCCATAAAACCAACAAATTGCACTTAGAGTGGCAAAAACGTACGTAGTTCGTGAACAAAACCACACGCTCATAAGGCTGCTCCGATTGCTTTCATCCGCACCGGGCCTAACTTCCAGCCACCGTCTGACGGGGCGATTTTACTTCGCTCGTAAACTCGTTACGCCCGGAAGTCGGTTTACAGCTTCGCATCGATTGCCCGTTTTCTTTGCGGCAAGCGAAAGTGGCCGAGCTAATATGGCCTAATGCACGGAAGTGGGGTGTCCCTGGGCGTACCGAACGCTGCTTCCGGTTTGAAGTTTTCCCCTTGCTCCCTTTCCCATGCCTTTGCTTGGAAAATCCGTTGCACTCGGCGAATGGGGCAGAGGGCTGCTGGGGAGCTGGAATCGGAAGGCAGGAATATCTGCCCGTCACGACACTGCAATCACATGTTCCTGATTATTACTACATTCATATGCAAATAGGCAAATGTTCTTCCTGCGTCGGCGACGGAGCACTGGGACACGCTGGTTTCGCCTCCCGGAGGTCGCTTCAGGTCCGGATCAAGTTTCGGTCCCTTATGTACGTCCCACCTGTAACCACCGTTTGAACCCGTGCGGACGCCAGGCAGGAAGAGGGTTTTCGGTGGGAATTTAATTACCCCGGGTTCAGTTGACGGGTTGACAACTGGCGCAACGGTGACGGAACTTTGTGAACGGCAAATTACCGGAATGACAGCGACACAAAAGTGTCCAGGAGCGTGTGCACAGAAAGAAAGGCACCTCGATGCTTTTCTAAACAAAAACCCAAAACCTTCAGCCGTTACTTACAGCACGAAGGTTTCGCCCAACCCCTACCACAAACCTCGGCGCAGCAAAGTCCGTGCATGGTGGAGAATTTTGCAAAGCTGCTTGAATGCACAGCATGACAACTTCCGGATGCAAGTGGCCCAAGAAGGCCGGAGGCGTACTACTTCCATTGCTTTCCCCTGTGTGGGGTTGGTGGAAAATATTCAAAAAACCTCACACTCCACACTGCACCCGTTTTGTGCATAAAGCGGAGCGGTCAGGAACGGCCACATGGATGTGTATGTGCACTAAAAGTGAGTATTAAAACAGAAGAAAAAAAACATCGAAGGTCGGCCCACATGTTGCTGTTGCATCCAACCATGCCTTCGTATGCATAGCCTTCGATAGCAAAGTGAAGCAACAAAACAACGAGGCGACGAAGGGGAAAAAACTTAACGAGAAAATGTAACGCAACGAAATTGTTGCATTTACACACATACACACTCTCGCAGTCGGGTGGCCTTCAAGCGTTGTAAGGCAACGTTCCAACTTGTAAAACGCGAATGGGCGGGGGTTCGCTCTGACAGCCGGTTGATTAACGGACCTGTTACGGAATGGAACGGAAACCGCATGTGTCATTGATGTAGTGGGTATTCTTTTCGTGCCCCGAGCGAGCGAAACCGTTTCACACCGTACGATACGCATGTATCAGGTGCAATTTCCCATTTTACAATTACATTAATACCGTAACGGGATGGAAACTGATAAAAAATGGAGTCAGGATTTTGAGTACCACAACGTTTGGTTAGATTCTTCGAGAAAAGTATTGTCACTTAGATTTTCGATTTTTGTAGTGATCTGTAATTGCAGAAATTAATCCACAAAAAATCTTTAAAAATCGCTTTAAATAAAAACCACACTTGGTTGAGAGTTATGGTGATCAAAGCCGAGCAAACTTTCGTACCATACGAACCAACTGGAAAGTTGTCTGGATGGATCGGCCCGGACATGTACAGCACAGCAAATAATTAAATTGAGAGCTTCATTCGTTGGAAAACATCAATCTTGCTCGGAAAGCACTTAACCGGCAACACCAGCCAGGTATCATGTCATGCCCGGCGAGGCTGGTCGACATTCCGACATCCATCCTGCCAAACGATACCCCCTTCCGCCTGGTTGTGCCTACGGCGCCGCATATTGATTTTCCCAGATCGCACCATCCGGGTAGCCTCCATTGTAAATTAATCCATATCCTAATTCCATTATCATTTCGTGATTTCAATTTCCTGAACGCGCGCGCGCACCGTACAGGTGCGAAGAGTTCCGCAAGAGCGGAGATGCTTCCAGCACCTCAGCCTCCTCGGAACAATCGACACCATTCGCTGGGCAAGTGTTGTTTTATCGGTATCATCGTCACACGGCGTGCTGGTTGGATGGGTGAATATAAGCGATTGCTTTTCGCTTTGTATCGAACGAGTCGGGCGAGTCGCTGTGACGGTTGTATTGATTTCTGTCTTCGCTTTTAATGCCACTCCATATGCTGCATTACCGACGACGAGTTGAACTGAATGGAATGGATTTCTCCACAATCAAGAACTGTCAGTGTGATGAGCTCTGATGTCACCACTGAATGCATGAATGGCACTTTAAAAACATTCATTTTTCATGCACCGAAGGGGCGCTATTACGTAGACGTTAGAGATAGGCAGAGTATGATTTGAAATTTGCCTTAAGTATTTTGGAACAGTTTAGTCTTTGCTTTACACTGTTATCATTCAATGGCAGAAATATTGATAAAAAAATACTTATATTTAAGCAACAACTTGTGGTACGAAGAATTTGCTTCGGTGTAGGTATAGGGTATAGGATTACCTATTTCGCTAAGCTATTTACCATCATTGACATACAATATGTTTAATTACAGACAAGCTTCCTTCAGAGCTTTTTATCTGATTCCGCAAATTAAAAAGTTGGTTAAAAAAATATTATTTGATTTCAAATATATTTTTTTCGATAGCTCCTAAATTCAACTCTCATTCAACTGCCGTTTTTAATATACAGCTCAACATCAAGTTGTCATCATTAAAAACTAATATTAGGTGAAAACTGAACATAAATTTAACAGCTCGGCTGCGTTCAGCAATTGGAGACGAAGGTTGAAATGTAGCACCGTGGCAGTAGCGTGGATTTCTCGGCGGATATGCAGCGATAAGAGCTGTCAACTCGCCAACACATTCATCTCCGGTTCCAATAAACTCGATACATGCCCGGGCGCAATCATCCCCATCAAGTATCGACCTAATGAATCGACCGTATTGAGTTATAGGGAACACACGAGCGTACACTACCAGAGCCGCACAGCCCAGAATGCACTTACAGAATATCCAATGGTAATGTAACGGAACAATCCCTCAATTGATCACCGCGTCGTTTGGTGGTTCGCATCGGTGCGGGCGGTGCGGGGGGCAGCGGCAGCGACGGCAAAATCGATCTCCTATTATTTCCGCTTCCGCTGGGGCGTCCATCTGCAGCTGCAGCCACGAGGGGCCACGGTGGGTCGAGGCAGCATCGGCGCCAGTACCGACGGACCGGAAATGGTGCCCGTGCCCGTCGGTGGACGTGGCTGATTTTCGGCGAGACCGGCGAAACGGTGTTCGTTTTCGACGCCACCCGTTCCAAGCATGTATTGGTGGTGGTGTTGGGTGCCGCACTCGTTGCACATGCAACACCAAACGAAACACAAAATTCAACTAAAAACTGCACAATCGGGCTCGCGAACACCCGCGGGTTGACTCACAACGCTCAACGTCCGTTACTGATATTTCGTCGTACGAGCTGCACACGTTTGATCGTACTGCAAGGGTGTTTTGTTTTGTGTTGTCTGTTTTTTCCCCACTTACACTAGTATTTGTAAAGCTTTCCGTTAAACTACACGGTGTATCAAAAACGTTGCTACTGCGGCTGCTAATAATATATGCTCTGCTCTGCCGCACTATTCTTCTACACTACACGAGGCAATTGCTGATATGCATTGTTACGATGGCGTCGTACGGGGATTTTTCTCCTGCTCCTTCTCACCACATTCAGACTTCAGACATGATATGTTTCGTTTCGAAGATTGCGTAATCTGAAATGGTTAGAAAGAAAAGATATTTAAATTAGAATTTCGATCAACAAATAAATTACGACTAATATTTGCAACTATTCACCCAGTTCAGTACACGTATTATGTAAGCATCTTTTTTTTTTTGTTACTTTTATATCCCTCACTAAACTACTCCGCAATCGAAAAAAAAAAAATGGTCGTGAAACAAATTTACTGTAAACCGCAGCTGGTACTGGTCACCGCACCCTACCGACATGCCTTACGATGTTGATAACATTTCCAGTGGAAGCTCATTTAAATGCGGTGTCATTAAGGGTATCGCACCACTTGTTCTTCGACAGACCGTTGCCTGGCCGGTACCTTCCCGCCTACCCGCCCCTATTATCCCATGCGATGGAAATGAGATGCCAGTAAGTACCGGGTACGGAGCATAGAATTAAAACCGTTTCAACCCACCCGCCCCAAGCTCGGCTTCCGCTCCCGAGCAGGAAGTAGTACTACTCCACAACGTGCCGTAACACGTTGCACAAGCGACAGTGGCACGATCTGCAACACCCGAGACTGGAATGTTGCAGTGAATGGCGACGAGTGGCGGAAGAAGGAACGAAAAAAAAATACAAGCCATAAGGAAACCGGTGACCGAAATTTCCAACCAAATTACGCTACTGCTGGTAAATAATACAAACGCCACCGAACCATCATCCCGAGCAAATACGCTCGACGAGCATTGAAAAACACACGGCGCAGCGACGGGAAGGTGCAGGAACGCTTGCGGGGATACAGAGGAGTGTAATTAACAGTAAATGACATTTATTCCTTCGACCAACTCGCAAACCAACCTACCCTCTTTCCCCCCCTCTTTGCCTTCGTCTCTCCCGTACACAAAACCATGGGACAGAAAATGCAAATGCAGAAGGTCCTTGGCTGGATGGGAGCCACTGGCCGCTCTGGTGGGAAAAGTAAATACCCGCCCGTCGTCGTCGTCGTCGGTGTGATGGGCGGTAAGCAAAACATCAAAACCCACCTGCCGACGCTACGCCCAGCGGACAGTACGATGAGATCGGTGCGGGCCAAGTCTTATCGGGAAAATGCACGACCACCACATCGCTGCCCGTCGCAATTATGATAATGTAGATTACACTTTTTCCCTAATTTCAGACAATTAATATCCATTTTGTTCGACCACAGTTCCAGGGGGTCGGGTTTGGGGTAGAGCGGGTCCGGGACCATGCAGGGGCCAAACCTTGTACTTGTTTGGTCTACTTTTTTATGCCGACCGCCCGTTGCTTTCGTTGCAGTTTATTCCAGTTATTTCTTTGCCTTTTAGCGAAGAGTTACTCTTTGGTCATAGTAATGAGATTTTAATTATTCAATAAAAAAAAGATCCTGATGATAATATTTTCTTTAGATAACACATACAGCTCTAAATTGAAGAAAAAATACGATTGCATGAATAACGTGCATGAAACTATGTTTATAAAAAAGGAAAACATTCGAAACCATAAAAATTTTGCTCTGAAGAAAGCTTCATTTGAGACGCGTTTTTTATGTATCTTAACGTCTACACCTTATATATGACATACCCTTGTAGTTTGTAGTAGTAGAATTATTTTAAAATGTGTTTTTAACACTTGAAGCATCATTTTAAAAAAACATAAAATTATAATCGGTTTCAAAATGGTTTGAATTCAATTCATCATGAAAAATATCACATATTTTGCGCCAAATTCTCCCACATCGTTCGAAAACTGTGTAGATTTACAGAAGCTCCCACACTCCGGTGGTGTAGCACAATCCGTCAAAATTGAACCGACCGGAAGCGTTTGAGTTGAAATATTCAATTAAGATATGATTTGATTTACGGCCGCTCGATTGACTTCGATCGACGGGCGCGGTACAAGGATTTCTCGACCGATCAACAAGATGCCGGCTTTTGCCGGTTCGGCGTCCGCTTTTTTTTTTGCACTCAAAAATAGCATCCCCCTAGCTTTCAGTCGTTTTTTTTTTTCTCTAGTTAGCTCCGGAGCCTGAATATCACGGACCCTTTGGAGGATCTAAGGGATGAAAGAGAAAAAAACACACACCAGGATGCCGATGCTATCGCTCCATGGGACGTTTGGTACCGTCATTTCAGTGAAGCTGTTGGAATGCAGCTCCGATGCGGAGGCTTCCGATTTTGAAGTTGGCTTTTAGCACTGTTCACGCGGCGTGAATCGGTCGGCGAATAAAGGTGGATTGGACGGTGGCCAAGTACGGTGTGTTGCCTTATCGTCGGCTTCGAAGCATGCCGGTTCGACTCCCGGGGCGCAGCGTTATGAGATTTTCGCTCAACCGCACAAGGAAACATCGTCAGCTCGCCGCGGTGGTGGCCGATTGGTCCGGCTAGCGCTACGTTCTAAGCAACACTGCTCCCGGAGTCTTGCGGGTAGACAGGCATCCCGGTGTGTGTTCCTCGTTGCCATGTGTAATTTGTCGCCTCTGGGGGAGAGCGAATGGTTGAAAAGCTGGGCTTCGGAATTGCGAAATCCCGCCAGTCCGAACACGTTTAAAACAGGGCGCGTTTCTTCTCTCATCGTGGCCCCCATGTGAGTTGATAATTTTGTGGTATTTGCGCTTTTATCCATGGTTTTCCCACGCAGGCTATTGGAACGCACCGGTGGAGAAATGTGGCGCTTCTGCTTACGATGCTAGAAGCAGCGAAGCACCAACGATCAAAGAACAAAACCCTGGAGGAATTTCGCACGAGTGAATTGTTTGTGCTGGAGGAAAATTTTTCTGCTTTCATTTACGAACGATAGGAAACGGTTTTTCGCTTCTTTCATTTTCGTTTCGTACCGCTCTATTTTCAACGCTGTATCCTTCGCACGAGTCCGACGAGACGGCTTACGCGGAAAGCGTACCGAAACGCCCGACGCTCATTAGGTTGCGTGGGATGAGCTCATGAAAATGTAATCAAAATTTGACATAACACATGACAAGCGGCAGGAATGGTTAAATACTATTAATCACACGTCGGCCAGACCATCACACCGGCGGACGCGCAGCTTTGGAGCACCGAGGATGTCACCGGTGGGAAGCCATTTGATTTGGATCAATTATGTGCGCTTCGCTTGCGTCAGCATTTTGTGTAGAGTTATCAAGTATCGGAATCTGATTTATTGTTGTTTTTTTTTGTACTCAAAGGCCATAAGTAAGCAATCATCCGGCTTTTTCTGTGCCGAGTGGACCATTAATAGCTTGGATAGGTAATCAGGGGTTTAATAAATACGTCGTTGGTTTTATAGGTCTTTTTTGTTAATTGTGACGTATTTGTTTTCCTTCTTGCAACGACAATAAATGACCATAGTTCAATTTAGTCAATCAACTTAAATTTATCAATCAATCTAGTTAATGTATTAAATAGTTAAAAGTAGCCCACATTAAAAAATCAATTTGTCACACTGCTGAAGATATTTGTATCAATTTCTAGCAAAATATTAACAACATAAGTTATTCCAGTTAGAAACACATTCCAGCCATTCCACAAATTCTATACAATAACCTTCAGTTTCTATTCTTTTGTGAAAAACTGAATAACTGCATTCCACTAAGTACCATCAAGCCAGATACAATCATGGCTACCCACTGCAATAAAATATTTACAGCTTCGACACACAAAACACAACCTAAGCACGTGTTGGCGTCCAGTGCTCTTCTGCCGGCTGCAGTAGTTTTCCGCCCAGCAAATCGACAGATCGGTTCCGCCGTTCCATCAACCTTTTCTTAAACATCTTTCCGGAAGAAAGAAGGCCACCTTTCTCTCTCTCTCTCTCTCTCTCTCTCTCTCTCTCTCTCGTCCTTGCACTCCTTTCCCGTTCGTGCGATTGCACCGGGTTTTTGGACAAAACCCACTCGAACGTCTCAAGATCGGGACTGGGATCGGGATCGGGTGGTGAGTGTTTTCAATTTCCGTTCCGTTCTCTAGCGCTGGTGCACGAGCTAATGCCGTGTATCGGTGCACGGGCCACCCTCGATAGCTGCGGGTAGTGGTGACTTTTCGATGTTGCTGCCCATTTCGCCAAAATAGCACAAGTTTCGACCCTTGCGAGATTCAAGTTGCAGCTCGCGTTGGAAATTTTCCGTGTGGATGGAATGGCATTTTCCACACAAAGGTTCCCTACGTACCGGAAAGAAAGGAAAGAGCGAACGGGTACGAGTATGGGATGCTTTATACGTCAGCACTGGTTGGAAAAATGAATAGAAACCACGCACACAGACACATCCGCATGTGCGATACGTAGCTTAACCTCCCGAAAAGCCACATGGCCCGGCGAAAAAAGCGCACTAATTAGTTGGAACATGTTAGAACGGATCGTAAAAAATCCGTTTTCACCACTGCGGCACTACGTTCCCGGATGCGTTACGATGCGACCGTACCATGAGCCCGACTGGCAAAGGAAAGTTGTCCCAGAAAAGCCAACGGAAACCATCACGACTTCACGGGGGAAATGGGAGAGTTTACTGCCTTAAGGATTTTTATTTGATTTTTTCGCAATAGCTCTCCCGCTTCTGGACATCAGAACCGTGCGTGATATAATCAATTACGTCCACCAGAAGGTTATGGAATGTTTCCGACGTGGCGTGAGTTAAAGCACACGACAATCACAAAAATTAAGCGCGGTATCTTACTCCATGCTTAAGCCAGTTGAACGAACATCTTTCGCTTATCCCTTCAATTCACTCATTTCGCAAACGATGCACGAACCCGTGGAAAGTTGTTAAAGCTTCGGCTCGTCCTATCTATCCCACCAGAAGAATAACGTCCTCTAAAGTATTTCGCTACACTTAATAAATTTAAAATCCTGTCCATAAAGCAAGAACGTGGGTTTCCACCCAATAGACACACACTCTGATGAATGAGCTTACCGTAAGGCGGCGGTTCCATTGCAATCAACGTTCGTATTCCTCGATTTTGTAGATCGAACGCAGCTATCCGTCTTAGCGAGGTGGAGTGACGGACATCCAAAAGGCATATGGGAAAACGACCGGTACCGGTTTGAACAGAGGCGAAAAAACCCCTAATTAATTAAATTAAGCTTCTGCCCTTCCGGTCGACTGGCTCTTTTTATCATACGTGTGAGAGAAAGGGACCGAAGATCGAAGAAATTCGAACGAGAGTTGGAAGAAACCGAAGAAGCGTGCGTGTAGCAGGCGAACTGGAACGACCGACGTTGCAGAATCGAACCCGAAGCCTCGTGCTGCGTTCGAATATAAATCGGGCAAAAGTTGACCCAAGTCGTTTCCCGGGCTGATCCACGGACTCGGACGTGAGATGTGAGTGTAATCGTCCCGGTCGTCTTACACATAAATTAGTGAGGATCATATCTGTGGCTCTGGCCGGATCTGTTGAGGCTGATTTCGACTTCGTCCCTATCCTTCTCCGGCTATAGACAGCAATCGACCGTATCGGGAGGTTTGCTGGGAACCATTTTCATCAAATACCACCAGACAAATCGCTTCCTTCCGCGAAGATATGATGCGATCGGGAAGGGCGGCATTTTCAAGGAAAAACGATTCAACAACAAAGTTTTTGTGCGCATCTTTTTCATGTTTGTGTTTTTTTTTTGACTTCATCGAAACGGCCCATATGCCTTGGACAAGACATCAACTTTGCTGTCTCCCGGCTACTTATCTGCTAAATTAAATTGACCATTATGTTCATCAACGTGTAGCGTAGGGTAGAGCGATGTGCTTCCTGTAGCAAGCTTATCCCTGATGGGTTCGGGATGCATGGGTACGATGGTGTGACCTCGCCACGGTAACCGTGACCCCGTGGGTCGCATGGTATTGAACGATCTAGCGTTCTTTTAGTGCGCAATTTTCATTAGCTCCTAACCTCTTCGTTCGTCGCTCTATTGATGGCAACATTGAACTTCGTCCTCGATTCGTTTTATGCAAGAACCGGACCGGACCATTCGCCTAGTGGCGATTACGATTTGTGGATGTGTGTGGATGTGGTTAGGTTTATTAATTATTACCACCATTCCGCCATCAAGCGGCTGACGCTAGCGCTCAGTACAGAGAAAGAGAAAGAGAGAACGAGAGAGAAAGAATGAGTGTGCGATAGCCGAATTCCTCACGTTATGCACCTGTTTGCTGCAATGCATCCGGAAGGGACATTGCGCTCGAAGCTTGTGGCCATCTGCACTGCGTCAGTTGATATTGACATTGGGCGGACCGAAAGTGAAATGACAGATGACAGTCGAGAGCACTGGCCCTGCACAAAAAAAGCCAATCAATTCCTTCTATGCCATGATCATTGCAATATGTTCGCCCACCTGAGAAGCACAGGAGGAAATCGCAGATAGTAATTGTCTTTTTAGAATAGAATTTTTTAATAGAATGGCCGGGAAATCGATCTCAATTTAGTTTAGTTAGTTTCTTTGGTTGTTTGACTGGTTTGCAAAACAATGAAAATTTTTAAAATCATTAATAAATTTCCTAAAATTTTAAAATGTTTTGCCAAGCATTATAAGCATATAGAAAACCTCAATTCGAAAGCTGCAATTATATTTTTTCAATCAAACAAACTGCTTATACAACACACAATACCAAACAACAACTTTCGAAGTAAAATAAGCTCGGTCACTCGGCTACTTCGTTTCAATTGCTGCACTTGCTGCGACGCTACGATCATTCATTGTTCCCCGATGCGCAATAACTTTCCCCCTGCATGTTATCGCGTCCGAGGAGAATTTAATGGACTGATAGTGCAGGCGCAAAAAAAAACCAATCGCCACCAATCCATCTCACTCACCACCATCCCGCGCACAATATGTTCTTTTTATCGCTCAAAGCCATTCATGGTCCCTTCGCTTCACTTCACATTCACCCCCTGGACGCTACCCGGGTCGCAACTGTCAACCGCTTTGCACAACGGGCACATAGAATAGTGAGCCACCGGGCGCCTCCATCCGTTCGATTCCATCCGTCGCTCTTTCCGGCGCCCTGCATGTCCCGAAACCGTGCCGGACAATTCGTTTAACCGCTCCCATTCAACGGAGCATACTTTCCGAACGCTTACCGTAGCCCCCACCCCCACACTTCCTTCCTCCCTCCCTCCCTCACCGGTACCCATCCGATGGGCAAGTGCACATTTTTCTTCGGCAGCAGCGCGACGATGCATTTGGACGGACGCTATTGTGAAGTGTCAAACAAGTAGAACGGTGACATTGCAGACAGTGCCCGGTACGCTGCCCCGATAGGAAGGAAGGGCGTATAGAAGGGGAAACCATTTCATTTCGCCCGTCCCGGGTCGCTCAGTCCGATCGGACAAAGGACCAGCGCCGTGTGGGAAAGAAAAAAGAAACGATGGAGAAAGGTAAACGTTTGGTCAGCAAACGGACTTGAGCTGATTTTGTCGTTTTTATTTCGTCACCTAACAATCGCATGCGGAAGTCAAAGGACGGGCAAATCGGTTATGATGCTCGAAATCATTCCAGTACGACGAAAAAGAGGCACCGGAACAGATAATATGCTTCTTTTATATTTCAATTGTCCGCCCAGACGTGCCTGGCTGAAGGCTGCCCGGATGCTTTTGCATTTTCCTCTGCTTCTTTCGGGCCGATCCCGGTTCTGCAACACGTGTAAGTGTGAGAAAATCACGCAAATGGTAAGAATAAACACACTGAAGGACAATAAAAACATGAATTTAAAGATAAAACTGGTTGATGGTGGACCGAAGTACGCGCCAGAAGGCGATAAATAATCGATGCAATTATGTCTTTTTATGACTTTGATGCCAAAATTCGCAGCGCGACCGGGACACATGTACCGCGAACAAGCTTTCTCGCTCTAGCGGTTCCTTTATTATGTTATTGATTGTATATCACTGTTCAAGAACGGGTTGAACTGATTTTAATATGAAACCCAAAAAAAGCATGGTTTAAAACATGTCGAATGAATAATTAATAGGCTTGTGAAGGGACGGACAAAAAAATCAACCGGATACTATTTATCATATCAAAACACACATTCCGATCGAATTCTCAACGTACCCATCGTTCGATCATTCTAGAGCCTTCCACACCAACCGCGCTTGGCAGGCGTATGAAAAATGGGACCCTAGCGTATCCTGTGGCAAACGCGCTTTGTTATCGATGGAAAGTACTCTCGCACCACCCGCCGAAAGTACCCCGTGGGTGCTCAGGTGCGGGTATGAGTGATACGATGCAATCCATCCATGCACATCGCATTCCGATGCAGGTGCAGTGCGAGCGCAACGCGAACGGTACGATAAAATGCAACAATTTATTTATGACAGCCATCAGTTTACGTCCTCACGCCAAAACATGCCGCGCGCGCGTGGCTGCGATTATGTCAAAAAAAAAAGCATATGCTTATTAACGGAGCTACCAGCCACGTTGGCAGCGGCCATGACAGTCATTGATGGCGCGTAACTGAAACCCCTGTTGCTAGTTTTTTTTACTATTATTCCGATTCCAATTAAAAATTGCCATACATGTTCCACGTGTTGCTTAGATAGAAAACAGGCAAGGTACAACGCTAGTTTATATCGTTCTCAAAGTAGGACAGCATGGGTTTTGTCTTTTTAGAGGCAACTGGGATTTTCAGGAAAAAAAAAACAAATAATAAATGACGACAGACAAATAAAAAGCTCATGAGTAATGCATGCCTATTTTTAGATTTAAAGCTATATTATTTTCAAAGTTACTGCCTGTTTCGCAGAGTTTTGACTAGTTATTTAGTTGAGATTAATTGATGTTTTTGTGATTAATTTTGATTATATTTGAATCTTTCGTAATAACAAGAAAGTTAAATAAAACTGCTCTCTAAAGCAACTTTAATTTAAATCCGTAAAAGTACTAAAAAATAAGTTAAACTAAATCTCTGATCTAAGCCAAGAAGACCATTTGGTTGAGAAATGAAAAACATTAAAAAAAATGTATTGTGAATTTTCATATCTTTCGAATCTTGCAGCTTATGAAAAATTAAAAATCAATTGCAATGATTTTTTTTACCAGTACGAACAGCAGCTGAATCAACTAGTTGTGCATATAAATAAATCCGAGCTTTGTTTCTAAACTGTGGCGATATGCTCAGAGTAAAGCATCATTCCCACACTAGCTCTCAGACCCCTTTTTCCGCCACGCCATACGTAAAAGTGGGTCAAAACCACTGAAAGCAAAGGCAAACGCAGTCACGCTGGTATGCTACGATAAACCACGTATGTTGCCTCGCGGAGCCGAGCCAACACTTTTGCCGTCTGGATGTTCCATTTCCAGCTTAAACTCATCCCCGATACGCTCCACACCAACAAAAGCTCGCCCGCGCCCCCAACACTCGACTCTAATCGGTTAAGCGAACGGGGAAAGGTTGCCATGGTGGAACGAAGAGAACGTGGGCGGCGAGGAAGACAGGATATAACAACACTCTCGTACACGGGAGCGTCTTAAAACGGTGTAATCGCGTAAGCCCTGTGTGCCGTGTGTGTATGTGTTTTCTTAATTTAAAATCGTAGATACGAAGCGTTACCGTCCCATCGGGCATGCATTCAATCCATTTCACACTTACGGATAATGTCTTTTGTGAGATTGCTTTTTTTTTGTCTGCGCTGCTTTCCCCTCCATTTGCCTGCCGTACGATTATTGCTGACTATTATTTTTTCACACCTCCACCTTTTTTGCGAATCCTCCCGAATTCCGTAACGATCGTACTATTTCTATTCCCTCCTTGTGCCTTCCCTCGGGCCCAAGCGTGGCAAACAAACAAAGGATTCACGCTTGCCGCACTCGACGGTGCAATCGCTTCCGAGCCCTTTCCGTGCTCCCTTTTCCCTCATTCCGAACGGCGGTTCAACCCTCGTTGCCTCAACCGACGACTCCGACACCGTTGGGGCTGGGAAGCTCGACACACACTCACACACACGCACAAACCCGAGCAATCGACCGCCATTGTGGGTGGCTCGGGAAGATGAGATGAGAGCCAAGCCAGGCGAAACAAAACGCAAACGATGGGTGCGTGTGCGTGAGCGGGAGAGTGTGAGCAAAACCGTGGGAAACGAATCAAAGCAAAAAGTCGAAATGCTGCGTCGTGCGGGCGACGGAACAGAAGAGCAAAACAACGCAACCACGGAAACAAACGCGCACACCCACACACATGGTCAGCGGAACGGCAGAAGAAGCGTGAGAACTTTACGATTCAACGCGAAGGTGGAGAAACCATCGGTAAGGTAAGATGTGTGAGTGAGTTTGCTCACTCTCACTCTCTCTCTCTCGCTCTCACTCGCGCACACGCAAACACAACGGAAATGAGCACAACTTTGCGGTCGAGAGGCAGGAGCTTCTTCTGTGTGTTCGACTACTATCTCGGTCCACCAACATCCCGCGGGAGTTTTGCGAGAAACCATCCATTTGTACTCGTAAAAGGAATCAAGACACGGTTTTCTTTCCCGCACGCTGTCACGCACACACACACACGCGCGCACAAGGCGCTGAGATAGCACGCAATCCTTCCTTCCAACGCCGATTTGACGACACGCAACCTTCGTTCGTCCCAGCACCAACACAGACGCAAACCGACACTCACGTTATCAGTGCTTCCGTTCGCCCGCCAACCTCGGCCCATGGGCCCTATTTTTACGACCCGCTCGACATCGGCGACGGCTACTTTGACATTTCTATTTCGGGTACCTCAGCCTGTCATGGAAGCAGGAAGGCGAGCAGCTCTGCCCCGCTTGCTCTTCCTTCCGGTGCGGTAAATTGATGGTAATTTCGACATATTTTGTGCTCGAGAAATGAGCCAAAATGAAGCGCCTTCCGCGCTAAAGGTGACGATATTTACCTTCAGCGTTTCATAAATCCATCCCGTGCTTTGTTTGGGTTTTACGGTGGGGAGTAGATAAACGTGGAGCGCATGTTGCCGGAGCGGTTTGATCTCTCGTAAAACCGGCTCTGATCGGATTTCGGAGGCTTTCGATGGTGCAATCCGTGTTCCGATGCTGTCATCCTGTGTTGCTTTTGCTCCGATCAGCTTACACTCGCACTCAAAACACGCGCTTGCTTGCTTGCAGGCTCAACGCTTTCCTCAGCGACACCACTTCACGCCCGGTGAAGGATTCATCTCACTCCTCCCAAAAACTCACTGTCAATTTGGTTCCCTCCGCCGAGTGCGGATTCCGCCGCGGTGCACCCGCGCACGCACACGCACACACCGCCCGATGACAGCTTCACTTTCACACACGAATTGACACATCCACTTCCTCCTCACGCGCCGTACACGGGTTCACGGTCAAAGGAAACATCTCACTTTAAGGACTTCATCCTCGAGGCCCGTGGCCACCGTGGTGGTGCTGAGCGATGGCCCATAAACATTCGTCGCGAACCACACAAACACATACACACACACACACACACGCGAAAGGGAGAGGGAACCTTCCTCTATTCAACACGTCAACACGCGACGGCGACTTTTGAGCGACCTCCACCAGGAACCCGTTCCGAGTCGATGAGTAGCGAGTTCTGCGACTTGGTTTCTTTTGCTTTGCGTTTCTTCGTTTGCTTGGTGGAAGATTTGTGGCGCGTTTGTTTCACCACCAGCTTCTCGTGAGGAACGGCAGGCTCCTGGCTGACTCACACGCCAACTCACACACGCGCGCGCTTTCCCTCTCTCTCTCTCTCTTTCGTTCTCTTTCACCTGCTCACACTCGACTCACACGCACGCGATGGTTGCTTTGCTTGTTCGCTCACTCCTCCTTTGCGAACGGCGTGGAAGTTCCTCCAGGGGGGTCGTCCTTTCTTCCTTGTTGTTTCTTGTTGGAAAGGCACCACACAAACGACCTTTGACACACCGCCAATCGGGATTTCCGGGTACGGAATCTGCAGCCCCGTACGGGTGACGACTAGGCATTTATTTCCATCACGAGCGGGTCGCGTCGAACACTGGCCGTAAAGGAAACGGAACCGAACGCACCGAGAAAAACAGGCCGCCACTTCAGCCCGCGCACTGCTATTGCTTCGGTATGGTTACTTTTTTATGTAACATTACACTGCCGCGCGCGTACGAACACACTGCTGGGAGCGATTGCTCCGATTGCTGCCCACCTCACCAGCGCTTTTGGCGTTTTGTTTTTCTTTTCTTTGTTTTGCTTGCGAATGGGGCTAGACCGGACGCCCTGCCCCTGCTGCTTCTGCTGTATTTGCTGTCTTTCCCGCTCGCTTACCCGTCACGCACCCGGAAAGCAGGACCCACGCCGACTGCGGTCCTGCCAGCGCCAGTGTTCATCCGTTTCTGAGCGACGCCACCAACTGGAAGTGTGCTATTATAGCGACCAGTCCAGAGCAGAGCAGAGCCGTCTTCAACTCCGTCTGCGCACTGCCTGTATGTCTGTGCTGTGTGTGGGTGTGTGTGTGTGCTGCGGAAGCTTCGCGACTGGAAGCGGGCCAGCATGAACAGCACGGCGAATGAACGGCAAAAATGCGCAACGAGCAGGGCCAGCACGCGCGAACGCGGTTTCGGTCAAAGGCGCGCGGGATTGATTTTGGCGGGCGTTTGGTTGCTTTCGTTGTTTCTTTTTACTCTCTTGTGCTTTTGTTGGTCTGCGTGTGTGCGAGCTTATTCGGTGGTTGTTATTTTTGATATTGTTGACGGTGTTGCTGGTAGTGGTGACAATGAATACTACAACCAGGCTATGGTCGAGGGTGCTGGTAGGAAATCGAAGGTTAAGGGTGCCTCGAGTGCCGGAAAACGGACACGGCTGGTTGTTATGATTCATGGTTCATTTGTTGAGCTTTCGCATTCGGTTGGTGCGATTGCGATTATCTTAATTATTGTGCTGCTTTTATAATGTAGCACCTGATGGAAGCTGTATCACTTTAAAACAAGTTGCACAAAAATGATAATAATATATTAAATTTTTTTAATCTTGATGTTCTAAAATTCCAACATTATTTTTTCACTGTACGACAACGATTGATTCTACTGATAGTTTATACAATTTTAGGCTAATAAATTTAACAAACTCATCAATGTTTCATACCATTATCCAGATTTAAAAAAAAAACAAATTCCTGCAATGGAGACGCCTGGTCATTTACAAAATTATTTTTGGAGGTAAACAAAATTCATAAAACGATATTATAGCAATCTGTCATGCTGGCCAGTTTCTTTTTAATGAGCTTCAATGTGAGAATCAATCTAAGTAA
>JXXA01008129.1:0-11817 GCA_000956255.1 Anopheles punctulatus
CCAAAACGATCCGGAGGAAGGAGTTTTCTTTTCAAATTTTCCTAACCACCCACTCCCGCTCGCCCGTCTATTGCCCCATAACAAACCCGCCAGTTTGTGGGCACTCACGTGACTGCTTACTGGCGTTGGTCCGGGTGGTAGGCATGTTTCCGTAGAAAGATTCGCAGATATAATGGACTTTCAGCGGAGGGGCAACCGGTTTTATATTGTTTTAAAATTCGTCAAATACTTTTCGGTTGTGTTTTCTTTTGTGCGACGGGATGGGACGGTGAGTATGAGCCGGCGGGTTGAATATTGAAGTTGAATCAGTGCTTTGTGGAGCAAACCATGCGGATGAGCTGCATGGATGAAAATTAAGTAAGAAAATATTGACACGCTAGGAAAAATTTAATTTAGAGCCTGGCTCATTGCAAGAGACTAAATAATTTTTTTACGATCTAACGTATATTTAATGAAGAAAAAAAACACAAGCTGAATGGTTTACAAAATTACGGAAAAAAACCTGTTCAAAATTATGCATGCTGAATTAGTTTATTTTACAAACAACGCCTAAGCGCCCTAAGCGAACAAAACAGCCCGAAGGTATGCAATTGGATTGACAAAAGGCTTCAACATGCATTATTAAGGCTTTTTTGCACTGTTTTGTTGAGTATTACACAAAAGTACACAAAATGATATTATTTTTATGGATTGTGCAGTTGAAAAATAAAAATAAAATAAATATTAACCCATCTGCACCTTGTTTGTAATTCCACCAAGTTATTGCCTTTAAAGGTGCCCTTAAATTTTTGTAGCGCACATTAGGTATTATTCGAAAAATTAATATCGTTTACAATGCAGCAAAAAGCTTACCACAAGCCTTGTTTACCGCAAGGGGTGAGAAATCCGAGTCGTTGCTCTATTGTACTGAAAGGTTGAAGTGTCTATGGGAAGCCACCAGCCCTCAACAGGTCACCCCCGCTCAACAGGTGTGAAAAGCGTTGTTGGTTTGGTCGGGCGCCCGCACCCAATACCTCAACACCACGCCAGCAATTTACCTTCCACCGGTAATGGCTGCTCCTGACGGCCACGCACCCGCAGTGGGCCCGAGGGGAGGGTGGTGGCGAAGGACAAAACCATCGCACGAGAAAAATCCCCGTAATCGAATAACTTTGCCAGGGTGAAAAACTTGTTACCAGCAGCGCCGGTTGGGCTTTCTATTGCATTCTTTTTTTTTATCTTATCACCCACCACTAACTGCTGATACATTTATTGGCGAATCTGCAATTGACATGTCTCGCACAAGTGGACAAGGGTTTGGTCGCGGAAAAAAGTGCACTGCGAAGGTTTCTTGGTTGACGAGCGCAAGAAAGCGGGCGAGCAGGCGCGGTTGGAAGGAAAGGAAAGCAGATAATAAGTACAGGACAAACAGAACAGGCTTTTATCGCAATGCGTAGCGGGTGGCTGTTCCGTCAGCAGTTATGATGACACGGGAAGATTCGTACCGGTCTGTGATTTATCGTATGATTTGTTTTAGTTATCGCTTTCGACACATAAAGATTATTTCTCCAGAGTTCTTTCTGAACATAAATCGTATGGGCTCAATACCACTAACTGCTTGCGGGTAACAGACCTCCTTTGAAAGAAAGGCACGATCTGTTTAGACGGAAGATTCTAATTTCAGCTCGATTCGATTGATCCTGGGAGTCTATTGAAATGGTTGACAGAAACATAATACTTCCTATTTAATTCTTACCGAAAAAGTAATTTTCTTAGCATCTATTTTCTATTGCTAGTTTCAGAACCGGTAATGGTCGATACAAATTTCAAAGCAAATAAATTTTTAAACATAAAACCAATGCTCTTTATGGTTCCTTTATCAAAGTTGGTATGGTTTCTACTGAACTGACGTGATAAGTGGATAATACAATTACGTTTGTGCAACATACTCTGCTGTATACACTCTAGACAATTATCTCCATAACCTGCCTCTATTCCGATGAACAAAGTTAAATGAATACTCTTCGTCGTTTCATCTACTGACACGCTCCGACAGCTTATAAGTCTAATCCAATTAGAATTATTAAGCGCACTGGCTTTCTCATTTGTTCTTCACGTTCTCATTTCACGCTTCTCCACCTCGATCAAGTCATACTTACATAAGCACTTATTTCTTCCCAGAATGTGCCCAATCGAGTGGCAAAAAGTATTCATTGCGACGTTAATTGCCATGGCATCACTAATAGGTGCCGCAAACAAAAAAAAACACACGTAAACTCAATGCAAATCCGGATGAAACGTTTGGCGAACTAGTTGCCACCAATTATCGATACACTTGCCGCCATTCGGCTAATGAACGGGTCGAATGAGATTTTCTCGCAGATTTCCGCCCGCTGCCCGTGGCTTTGTGGGTTCGCAAATGCTTTCTGCTGGGGTGGAAGCAAACCGGAAACATCAAACGAGGTGTCGCTTTGCATTACGAACTCATTAGCGGATGCAAATTGCGGTGGGTTTGTGCATTATTTTGCAGCTGATTGGCTTGCAGTTTGAAGTTCACAAACAATCGAAACAAACGCAATAATGTTTGCATTGATGTGATCGAAAAACCAATGGGTGATGAAATGAATAGATTATTATGATTTCATATTGTGAGCTAGTTTATACATACTCTCACTGTGATCTACTCGGTTAAAGTCACTTTACAATGCGGGTTGCACTCTGTGTGGAGTGAATTTTCTTATCCACCTTGAACACAAGCAGAAATAGTCAGTGATATTCAGTGTATTGAAGTGTAGAATAAATCGTGAACAAAACACATTGCATACCTCTGGGCGGAAACATGTTTCAGCAGCCTAACAGTATGCAATTTGATCAACAAACACATTATAAAATCGTTACTAATACTGTTTTTGTCTTGTAATTAGCACATGAGGATTGATGCTTTTGTTAATTGAAAGAAACGAACATGAAGGTTCATAATCGATTGTTGTTTCAGTAAAAATGATAAAACCTGGTTCTGAATTATTTGCTAACGTAGTAAAGACATTTATCGATGAGCAATAGTTCGAAGAATGTATTTAAGATTAGGAATAAATTGTATACTGTCAGGCGTAAAATTGTTAATTCATTCGACTTTAGATCTGTTGATTTTGATCTGCTGCAGAATCTGTTGAATTTGATTTTTTGTGTCTCAACTTTCGAATTTATTTGTTTATTTTATTTTTTGTATGTATATATTTTCAAACGAAAAAATCGGAAATAAAGAACATTTACCGAGAGAGACCGGTAAAGTAGAGTACCGACTATCGAATAAAAATGCGACTACCGATTACATTTAGGCTTAGTGACATAACAATCACACGCCCGTCAACGCCGGTCACAATAACAATCATTCCCATTTTATCAGGAAACCGAACTAGCTCGTAAGTAGTTCAAAATTGAAAACATGCCTGAGCAGCATCGAAACGCAATTAAATCTCATTTGGCGCAGCCCGAAATGAGCGTTTCATCATTAGACTGATGTGTTTCAAAAAGCAATTTAAACTTATCATTTCATGGTCCATGGTCGGGCCAGGCCATGGCGTATTTCGCATCGCCCGTATGCAGCCAAAATCAATATTGCAGTCCATTCGATGTGGAATGCTACTGCTGCTGCCTGGCCGTTCGATTGGGTTCTCTATTTCCACTGGCCATTGTATCCGCCACCGTACTGGCGTCGACGGTGGTAATATGACGGGTAGCATCGATTGTCCTAATTACCCAGCGACGCAAGTAAACAAACCTATTTTACTGGACATTACCAGAAGCGAAGCGGTACCCGTTTGCCACCGGCATCATGTGACAGGAAACATCTGCGTCAACGAAGAAGCGGGCAGTGTCGGTGGGCCGAGAAATCGAATCCAGAAATGCCGCCATTAGTCAACAAGATAAACGACATGGATTCTGTCAACTGTCCGTTTCGCTTGTTACGGAACGCGTTTTCCTTTCCTGCGCGGGAGGGGAAGGAAAAGCTCCACACATTCGGACGCTTTTTCGTTGGCCGGCAAGAAACGAGAACGAGGATGAAAGCGCTTGCAGAAAGCCAATATCCCCGGATGGTGGTTGCCGGAAATAGGCATCGTTCCCATGTCGTCCGAATATAGCCCGCATGGGGAAGAAGATGACGATAGCGATGATGACGATACTGGCGATGATGATGACTGCTGGACGGTAACCGAATTCCCTCACACCGAGCGTATTGTCTTGTTAGATGTGGAAATTCCAGCCAAACAGCGACCCAGCAATTTCATCCAGGAAACGCAACAGGTTGATCCGGGAGCATCTTTCGACAGTAATAGAGACCCGAGGGCAGATGGCATTTTGGGAGTGACACTCATTGGCCCCGGTACGACCTTTTCTTGGCTGCTCGAGAGCAGCCTGGCGAGGCTCCGGCCATCATTGAATCCCTATTACGACACGGGAAGTGATGGGAACAATGGCAGCAACTCCTTCCTCATTTATCAAACCGGTTGGTTTGCAAGTGCTTTTTTTATTCCAGCACACTCTAATTAACCGCTAACGCGCTAACTACCGGGAAGACCCACCGATTGAGCTGCATACTGCGGCATGGCGCGCTCGGAAGGATTACAACCTTCCACCGCCACTTGATTATTTTTGATTATTTTCGTAGACGCTTTCGACAGTGCGCCCTGTTAAAGCGCGTAAAATGCTGCACAAACGGTTGCCCTCTCCTCATCCGCTGCCTCGGCACTATGGCACGGCATGTGTTTCGCAATATTCGCGTAATTAAACCATTAATTCCGGGAAGCAACGGCTGAAGGTAGTGTCGCGGGATATCCCAGAAAACACCCTGGAAAAACGGGAGCTCGTTTTCCAACGTTTGACAGTCCCGACGGAAGAGCGCCCACACCGGGAACGATCCGGCCGGATTAGACCACAGCTTAGAACGCACGTACGAACGCTTTGCTTCGGTTCCGGAAAACACATTCCACCCGTGGGGAAGAGCGTGAGCTGAAGGCGATTGAAATTGCAACAAGATGCGCGTAAGTAATGTGACGCGCTACGTTCTTGTTACTGTTTTCGTAGAAAACGTGTTAGATTCGATAGTCGTACACTAGATTGCATACTTCTTCCATGAATCTTCCTAGCGACTACCATATACTTAAATCTAAGCACCTATCAGGTGCTACCAGGCACCGTCAACTATTTGCTTGTTATCACGTAATTATATTATGCATTCCGCTGATGCCATACGTCGTCGTTAAAATGCCAATTTTCAGCAAGGAAGTACGCAAACCTTCGCTGTAAGACGATTGCTAATGGATATTAAAGGGTTTTTTTTTCTAACCAAAGCGCTTAATCATTTGGAGAAATTAATTTCCAATCATATATCTAATCATTAAATTGCATACCTTTGGGCTGATGTTGTCGAATTGCTCCTAAAAGTATGCAATTGGTAGGAATATATTTTTTATACTTATTTTCCTGTCTCACATCAAGAGACTAAGTTTTTAAATACATCATTTTAATTAAAATTTTAGAAGAATTTTTATTAAAATAGAATTGAACTATTGAAAAATAAAGCTGTGCTAAAAATTACATAAGGAACGCTTGTGTGCCCACCGAATTGGAATATACTTATAGTATACCTGGTTTTCCTTTCTTAAATAACTTTTAGTTTATCTTGTAAATATCCTTTAAAAAAATTAATGGTTTTTATCGTAAAAAACTAAATGATAAAATTTTCTAAATTCTACTTCCATTTGTTACTTCGGAACAATTGGAAATCCAGATTAGCGCTCTTACATTTCCTCTGGATCAACAAATTGACCCAGCGAAGTTAAAACTACTCGCAAGTAAAAGAATAAGATCGCAATATGTCGCTTTCATCGTAGCATAAGGTGCTGTCTAATCTTCTATGAAGAGGCAGGATTAGCTCCTGCTTATGATCCCGCATGGTTTTACGCTTGACACATATTGCTCGATGTGAAAGAAAAACGTATAAATCACACCGCAAACAGCACACGCAAACAAGCGCCCCACAATGATAGCCTTCAAACGCAACAACGGCAACAATGAGCGCTTGTAGTTTGAATGGAAACGTCACAGCGTGACCGCAACTGCACCAGAAAGCGGCAGCAATCTGCATTCGCGTCCGAAGTCCGGCACCGGCTGAATGCTAACATTATCCTTTTGTGCTGCGCGACCTTCCACGGATGGGCAGTCCGGTTCCAGGCGGCTTTTGTCATGCAGACCAACGCTCATTATTTCGCCTTACGTCGTTGTTGAATCGAAAGAAGGGGAGCTTGGGGGGAATGTTTTCGCCTCAAAGCGTCCTTACAAGCGAACAATCGTAAAGAAATCGCGCTACCCTCCCTTCCGATTTTTCACCCAATGATGTATTGTCCGGCCTTTGCCGGGCGGATCAGGTAGATTGTAGCTTGAGATTCGCTGAGTGGGGACACACTCTCAACGGTAACAAAGCGTTCCATTATCGAGTGGCTTCCTGTTTTTCTAGCTCACACTGTAAGTAGGGGCATAGAATATGGCAGGATGTGTGCTTCTCTTTCCCGCGCAAATCCCGGCAAGGTTTAGCAATAACGGTCCGATCCGCATTCCGCTGCAATTCGCCTTCACTTCACCAGCACAAGAAGGTGCGACCGTGGCCGAGCACGATCATAACAACCTTTCGGGCGCCTTAAGGACACCGAGCGCCAACCTTGCAGGATCTGCGGCTCGTGAGCGCAACAGGACACCGGACGCCAATCCACGGGGACACAAAAACACACACTTACGCCCCAACGTGACATACATGGGACGTGTTAAGAGAATCGCCCGGATGTGTCCATAAGTGTCCTTTTTCGGCGCACGGTGTCCTCCACTTAGCGTTCGGTGAGCAATTTAATCTCTTCCGAGAACGCCGCGCAAGGGTCACATCATGCCATCCATGTCGGTGGAGGGGGTGGGAGGGGGGGGAGGAGGAAGATCCGGAGAGACTGTGCGCTCTCAACGGAACCCAAACCGAACGCTAGTGTCGCTCGGAGTGAACGAAAATAATTACCACCGGCCACACACTCCGCCTCACCTCGGTGGAGTTCCCGGATTAGGAACACCACTTTGCTCACCCTCGTTCCCGGGGGCGGGAGAATCCGGGGACGTCTCCTAATCCCATCGCTATTGACCCGTCGGACGGCAAAATGTAGGTTGACGGGTTTTCCCTATGTTGCATGTTCCCCAACACGGGTGTTAAAGAGCGCCGCAATGATGGACGGCAATAAGGACGCCAAATTTACTATCCTCTGGGTGGACTTTCACGAGGGGAGCGAGGGGGCGGGCGAGAATCTGTGCCAATCCGCACGCTGGAACCACAATGAGGTCAGCAAAAAAAACACACTATGACGTTCCACCGAGTGGGACGGAAGAAACGGAGGAATTTCTGCCCCGACCGGAAGAACGATCGCGTCCGAAAGAAAAACTAATGATTAATTGATTGATTTTTGTCGCTCGCTTACTTCGTCATTCCGATTACGCGGTGGGAAAACACCCGGCACAGCGTCACGTTCCGCGCGTGTCGGATTGATTTAATTTTCACGGCCGCACCACGCGCTGATGGTAATTTTGCTCCAACCCGTAACCGAATTACGATGCCGACGGGTTCGACGTTAATAAATGACGAATAAAAATGAATTATCCGGACGCACACGCTTCCTGGAGGAAAGCATGCCCGTTGCAATGCGGCGCCTAAAGGTAGGCAATCGTGTGCTAGTTTGCCTACAAAACAAGCCGCCGTCGGTGGTCTTTTAATCGATGCTAACATACCGAAGACCGAAACCGCGTGAATCGTTCGGAGCAATTATATTAGCTGATGGCCAACCTGTTTGTGGGTCGGTTCCTCTTTCACTCTTTCTCTCTCTCTCTCTCTCTCTCTCTCTCTTTCTCTTTATCTCCACCATTAATACATTCACGTTCGTTCGGGACCAACCTCAACATTTGCGTCGATCTTATCTTGCGGAAGAAAAACGACCATTAAGCTTTTCTAGGTGCGTTCTTATCGTTGTTTAATATCGAGCGATTTTTGAACGGGTTCTTCCTGCGCGACGAAACGAACGACGGTAGAGGGCATAAATTGTGTGAAGTCGCTGCGGAATGGACTAGATTTATAAGGAGCTTCTGCCGATTGACGTAAGAAAGCAGATGCATAGGAGAAGGGGGTAGAACACAGCCTTTCGTAAAGTATTAGAGGATTTGGGTTGCTCTCTGCCTACGCGTTCCAGATGTAATTCTGCTGACATTACCGTAACAAAATCGTAGAAAACGCCATCTGATGATGCTCTCGTAGTCGCACGGTTGAGAGGAAATAGAACATGCCGTTTAGAATCTATAAGGATTATTCGGAGGGATTACTCCTGAACTCCGGTACCAAGAACTAGAAAGCTGACGTTTGAATACGCTAACAAAGCTTTCAAAGATCATTTTTGCCGGCAAAGCTCTCCGTTGCCGGGGCAAACGGTTCCGTTGTGCCGCCGCTGCCCGCGACCCGTCTCGACTGTAAAATTTTCCTCCGATTAAGCTAACAGGCTCGTGCGATGGCCGTCACAGCCATTTGGGTCCAATTAGTGCGCTCATTCGATGGCTATTAATAAACGCATCAATGTGCTGTCTGCTGCGGTGGGGCGTGGGGAATTTCGCTTTTCCGGCCATCAATTCCGCTCTTTCCGCATCACGGGCCAACTTCATCGACCGATGACGACGTCCGTCAGCGATTACGCGAGTGATTTATTTACACCCACTAGCACACTTACAGATACATACTAGGAGCCAGAAGAAGAACTCAGCAGCGAGCACGTGAGAAGGAGTTTGGTCGACCACAATCGACCGGACAGGAATCTATTTCTGTGCGGAGGTATCAACTCCCGTTCGTTAAACGTGACACCGTACGCTGGCCGCTTTGGTGTCGCGTTCGGAAGAGAGCTTCCGTTCCGAGAGGACTAAGCATCTTTGTTGAAGGTTGATTTATTAACAAAGATACAAACGACGGTGGAGAGATCGTTATTAAAACCAATGTTTTGAGGTGCTGCCTAACGAGGAGGTGTTTCGTTGAAGCATGGATTGCTTACAGGAGAGCACACTAGAGGTGTAGCAGTGGCTCGATATTGTTGGAAAATCAAAACCAGTAACACCCAATTCCCGGGAGCTTGCAAACGGAAGGATCCTCCAACTTACCAGTGTGTAGATGACGCTTGCGAAGCTACCTTTGCGGACGCTTCGCCACAGGCAGCACGAATGTAGGATGGCCATTTTGCTATTTTGAAGGGAAACCGTAGCTTCACCGTGGAGCAGCCGCCGAATTCGACGAACTTCTTCTTCCGTTTCACCGATTGTTGGTTCACACGCACAAAACACACACTCAAACACACACTGTTTTCTTTTTTCTTAAAGCACCAGTCAATGCGTAGTCGTTGTATTGCTAGATTTTTCCTCGCTTGCCAATTGTGGCACCGAGTTCGTGTCCAAGCGTCATGTAAACACAGCCACCAACGATGGATCTGACCTTTGCCGAAGCGTTTACCTGCAGTCTGTCGCCGAAACTTTGGCCAATTTCGATGAAATTCAATGAAACATTAAACAAGCCATCGGTTGAATTCGATGTAACCGCCTACCTTGGTCGGCTTTGCCGGTCTCATGTGAAGTGGATTTTTCCGCTCAACCATCCCCATGACGCTGCGGGTATGTGCGTGTCGACGTTTGCTAAAAGTTTCAGTCAAAGTTCACATGGGACTTATGATCGCTCCGAAAACCTACACCTGTTGGTCGACACTGGAAGAGAAAATGGTTGAATGGGGATTAAAGATCAATCATGAACTTTATGATAATTTTTTACTTAAAATAAATTAAAAATAGTAACCGAATTTAAATAAAACTGACGACTACCCTTTGTATCTAGGTTTGAGTTTAACATATTTCTGGTTTAAAAATTAGGGAAAAACCTTAAGCATATAATTCGAAACAAACGATATTAGACGAAATTCTTCAAACTAGCCCGAAAGTATGCAATCCGCGCGCATCGCGAAAGCTCGCATACATATTTTAAAGACCTAGAGTAAGTTCTAATTAAAGTTTAAGCTCGCAGCAACCGAACCTTTTTCGTTAAACATTTTCCAATGGCCAGACTTTGTTCTTAGCCATAGTTCTAATTATTCAAGTCCGTAGCTTCCTGGCTTCTGAGTAAACGTTAACAGACAACAAAAAACATTCCACGATAAAATTTGCATCAAATAATTTGCACCAGCACAAAGAGTGCTACTGTTTACTTACGAGATGAAAAGTTTCAAGCAAATACAGTGAGCTACAAAGCTATCAACGCACCTTATCGAATTGATAGTTTTATTTGTTTTTTTATTACACACAACATTTCAAAGGTTGGAAGATTGTTTTGAATTTATTTGTAACAAATGTCCAACACTGATGAACATCATTTGAGATTTGGAATTTTTCTTTACCAACCTAAGGCAATAGGAATGTTGTTTGATATTTAACTAAAGCTCTTTAAATTCTGTTTTTGCCCCAAATTTTGAAAAAGTTTATGGAAGAAAAAAATATTTTTTACGATTTTTGTAATAGAGTGAATAATAGACCATTTCAAATGAAAAAAAAACACATTCCACTAAGATTATGGCAAGCACTGTGTTAGCTTCTCGCTTGTTGCTCGTTTACTTCCCAAAAGGGTACATAGGGGCAGAGCCAGACATTTTCACGGAACAAAAACGCTCCCACGGCCTCCACACCCACACCATTCCTTTCCGCAATGAGCGTGTTCCGGGATATTATTTGAACCATACAGGCAAATGTACACGAACAACACCGAAGGGATCGGTAATATTTTACCTTTGAAGTGTTTAGAGATTGGATTTGTTCCGTGCCATAGCCATGGATAGGTCGCTGCTGTCGAGCTTCGCTCATACGACCCATTAAAGTCGGTCGGCAATAAACTCCTTACTATAAGAACCCAATGCAATGCAGTCTGGCACTCTGCCAAGGTCCAATCACTTGTAGGATGCGTTACGAAAACGTAACGCACCACAATAGAAGTCGAACGCACCGCGTTCGTTTGTAGAATAAACACGAGACTGCAGTGCTGAAACTGGCATGCTCATCATTAGCCGGGTACGGCTGGGTGAAAATAGTTTCAACCGTCTTGCTTGCTTGCGTGTACCAATTTAAGCGCTGGGACTCAAAACAGACCGAACAAACCAAGGGAAATGAGGCGAATGTTTACATCCAGCCGAATGTGAGCGATCGGCAAGTGAGTGTGCCGCACAATGTGCGACCACGAAACCACGTCTACGTCGGTGGAAGCGCGACGGATCGTTTCCGGTTTTCTCGCTTGGAAGTGGCACCGTGGCTCATAAATTTCCCACTGGGACGGGACGTCGGTGGTGATGGCGTGGCAATACTTCCAGCGGGGAAACTATTCGCGCACGTACGGAAACAGTGTTTGCTAGTGAATGCATCTCTCAATCCTGGTCCCTAGCCGAACCCGCTTCCCGGACCAAAAAGAAACGAAATTTAAATTGAGATTCATAGCAAAGTTTTGCCAGCGCGGAATGTAACCCACGGCACATGTTATCACTTTATTAACGTGGCACGTGTTTTCCATTGGATGCAAATTTATGTTAGTTTTTTGATGCTCTGTAAATATTACATTCACTGGTGTGGCAATTCTGCCAACAGATTTCATTTCGCGATATGTTTTTGTGCTTTCCGTCAGAGATAGAAATCCGGACCACGCTTATTGGTTTCAATTCGTTCGCTGTCTAGGAGCAGCATCGCGTTGGGTTC
>JXXA01008132.1:0-10604 GCA_000956255.1 Anopheles punctulatus
TTTTTTTTTGCACAAACTTACCCTAAATGAGCTTCTGTTCTCAAACACCACGCTTCCATTGAGAGTAAAGTTTAAGTAATCCACGGATTGTATCTGCTCAGCTGCACAAGATCAGCACACGTACCAAACCACCCGCACACAGAGACACACGTACACACCTGCACCGGGAAACTTTCAGTGGCACACGATCGCGGTGATCGTGCAGCAGGTCGTAATGCACGGATTTCAACGCTGGAGCTCCGGACGCGAACTGCAGCCGCGCGCTGTTACAATAAGTAAACAGAATCTAGACGAACTAACACCCACACGCCAAATGACGGTGGAATACGGGTAGCGAAGGATGGGATGGGGAGTATAAGTAGTGCCGGCACACTAGCAAATCAACACAAAAAAAACTGCACGACTGAATCACACACACACACACGCGTGTACACTATCAATCTGCACTGAGCCACACACAGGCGCGCGCACACGGGAAGAATTAAATTCTCTTTTTTCCTATTCCGACTCGCACACAAACACAAGCACGGGCGCGTGCGTTCGACACAGCTGAGCAGATGATGCTGACGACGATGACGATGATGCACCCCACACACGCAACACAGAGCGGGGCAACAACAACAAAAAATCGCACTCGCCTTCTTCTTTGTCACTCTCTTTCTCTCTTACTCTCCTTCTCTAACGCGCGCGCGCGCTTGCTCGGTTTTCGCGATTTCGCACAAAACTATCTCACTCTCCTTTCTCCTTCACGCACTCGTCCGCGTTCGGGTTCGGTGTGCGGTGTGGTAGCACTCGTGCTGGTGATGGAGGGACTCGCCGGATGGTGTACTTTCACGGACCAGAGGGGCGGGGGTGGGGATCCAGATACACGACGATGATGACGGTGAACCCGCTGCTGCTGCTGCTTCTGTTTCTGCTGCTAATGCCCGTGGCCTTGAAACTCTTCACGCGATAAGTATCTTTTTGTCACACACATCCACACACACACATACGCACAAGCACTTGCACGCCGGACTAAGTATTGTGGTTTCTTTTTTTTAGCATTCACATATGCGCTTAACCTTTCAGGATGACACTTGCTAGAGGCTGGGTGCTGCTGTAACTACTGCCGATGAGTTGAACTGTGGACGATAAAGAACGAGCGCGGTTTAGTAATGGCTATCGTTTGAGACAATCTAGATAAAAGAAGCGAAGAATGGTGCTTGAACTACAGCGGCACTCGGCGCAAGCACACTAATGGAACGAAAAGCTGGAAGGTTGTGCGAAATTTTGCGAATTAATGCTGCCTCCGTGGTACCACCGGCCGATCGAGTAATTCGATCGCGAGTAATCCCACGGTCAGGTGTGTGTGTGTGTGTGTAGGCCCAGCGGGGGCAAGATTTTCTCCGATTGGCCACCTTCCTTCGCTTTCGCAGAGTTCGCGACCGCATGGAAGAGTGTTGTTTCCTGTTTCATTTCTATTCCTGTTCGTGGAACTGGCCGTAGAGAAGCAGATGAGCAAAAAAAAAAACGCACCCACTGAAGAAAAAACGATTAGGGGTAGTTGTGGTGCAGGTGAAGGTATTGGCATGTGTTGGCTGGTGTATGGGTGCTAACGGGCTGATGCTTCTTTTATGATTTCTGAACAGTGATCCCGCATTCCTTCACGACAGCACCAACATCTCGAATCGATCGGTCCGACGAGAAGGAAATATAGTAAAACTTGGAAACGCAAAGCGGTAGTTACTGCGATTACTCCGTTTCCTTTTTTCTGCAAATTCTCTCACCACTGCTGCCCCTACATCTTCATCCTCTTTTTTTCGCAACTAGCAAAAAGAGATCAAGTTGTCATCGGTGCGAATTTTTTTTTTTTCGCAAACTTTTCGCCAATTTATGCCCCCTTCCTTGGGGGCTTACGACTTGCTTCTCTTACTCCACTTTTCCAAAAATGAAAAACCACTCTGCTTTCTACATGCACACACACACACACTCGTTCGCGAACGGCACGCGAATCAGCAAGTTCGCGATTTTCGGCTGCAGCAGAATCGCACGCTATTGCTGATTGCTTTTCCGTCGATTTGTTGCTACACTTTTCCGTGCGCTTTTCCTCCTCTTTTGCTTCGCTTCTTTGGGCACGTTCTCAGGGCGGTGCTACTGCTGTGGCTGTCGGTACGACGTGCGGCGTGCGGAAAGGAAGCAAAACGTTTCTCCTTTTTGGCAGATGCGCGATTTTCTTGCTCTTGCTCTTGTTGTTATTGCCGCTATGCCTGCTCATCAGAAAAGCCGCGGAATGGGTTTTGTGAGCCACACGACGAAGACTGCGATGATGATGATGATGATGATGATCGTGAAGATATCACGCGTTCTCTTTCCCTCGCTTGAATAGACGGCAGCGATCGGCGATGCGCGTAGTCGCGTGGTTTGCTTTGCCGGTCGATTCGCCTATTTAATATAAGGAAATTAATTCACTAATAAAGAAAGAGAAACAGAATCCCAAGGTTACGGCGCGCAGTTGACTAGAGTGCGCTGGCCGAGCGTTCTCTTTTGCCTGCCGTTCCGGGGGAGTGGGTGGTTTTGTGGCGGAGTGAGGTTCGCTCGAAAGGATCCCCGCCGTTCACCAAATCCGGTAGAGGGTCCCCGGTCGGTCCGGAGAAGGCAAAGCCGGCTGCGAACAAGCGGTGTTGGCGACAGGATGGAACAGGCACGATCATGTTTCCTTCTCTCCTTGTTTAGGCTCGTGTGAAGCAGATTCAACTACAGGCCCGATGTTCGCGGGACGACTGTAGGTTTGTTGTGGAGGATGTATTGGAGGTAAGAGTGAGTTGGTGGACATTGATGAAGCGTGCACAAAACCCCCAGTGCGAAGTGTGATCATTTTGGGATGTTTTTTTTGTCGTTGCTGTTCTCCACTTCGTTCATTCTGCTCACCCCCTCCTTAAAAGGATGAAAACCCTCAACAGCACGAATCAAACGTTACAGCACCGTTCCCGGCGGAGAGGGACTTGTTGGGTGACAGGTCCATCGTGTGTCCACAGGCTTGAGGTATGTAAGTAGGCAAACGAACCTACCTCCGCGCCACGAAAAAAAAAACGGAGGAATACGTTTTCGACCGTGAACCAAAAAAAGCAGCAACAATCCATTGATTTAACAAGCAGTTTGGCAGGGTTGTGGTGGCGGCATACTATACACGGTTGCGGCATCAGGTTGAAGCCAAACCGTCCCCGTGGAACACATTCATGCCGCGGAAAACCGAAAAAGAAACTCCCGAGCCCTGTAAAACACAGCTCAGCGACACCCGAAAGTCGATCAGGACAAGAAGGCAGGCTAGCGGGCGGTATTTTTGGGGTAGCACCCAAGCACCCCACCACCAAACGTCACCCAGAACAACGTGTTCGCAGCATTCGTGAGGTTTGACGATGCCGAAGGCAGAGTAGAGGAAACAGATGAAAGCGACACGGTCCACTACGAAGTGGTAGTGAGCACAAGATACTTTTTGCGCACTATGAGATCGGTACGGCGTGCTAACTGGCCAACATCCTGTTGCGATACCGGGGACGATAATATCGTACAGCGTATTCAATTACTAAAATAGCTAACAACATCCACCGGGGCAAGCTGAAGGGGAGCCTTTAAATAACATTTTCATGATATCCACTTTTAGAATGTGATCCACTCGTGGTGTACTATGAATATCCCTCTGAGTTTAAATCCAATTTAATGTAATGTTAATTCCAACAGTAAATGCTGCTGAATTAGTCACATATCAACTCTAAGGCACCAGTGTCTAGGTTAGGAAATCGCATCGGGAACACGTTTACACGTGCCTGTGGATGTACACTGAGGAAGATGCTGCCGAGCAGGATAGCATTTAGGTAATAAATGGTCAAAATGGTTCCAAAGCTATCCGGCTATCAAGCGTTCACCAACTGTTCGCAGTGGAATAAAATCATTCCAAAATCTATCAGGTGCGAATTTTTGCTAACCAAAAAAAAAAAAATATTTAAAAAAAAACGCCGCTATCTGGACGGATGGTGTGAGAAAAAAGACCGTCACGTTGCGAAACAATGGCCATTGCGAGCCAGCAGGAAAGAAAAACATGAAACCCGAAAAAGGTCCAGATAGGCGATGATGATGATTTTCTGTAGCGACTCTGCGTTGTTAGCGTTGCTTGACATCCACGTTACCGGTGGGAATCGGTTCGGAATCGGTTCGGAATCGGTTCAGTGTGCCCCATACCGGCGACGGTAAACTCCATAAAGGACATCGTCGGGTGCAGGGGTTGGCAGAAGCAAGCATGATGCGTTTGACCGAGTCTAGAGATGCTTTCAACCACGTCACACCCAAAACGGGAAGCAAGGATTTGCTGCCGAGGATATCCTCCACGGGAGTAGAAGCCTTCTTTGGTGAAAAGATGTCCGTGTATACACACACGCTAGTGTGCATGTGTGTGCGTTGTCGCCCGGTTTCAGAAATAACGGATCGGTAGGTGGTGCTCCGGACACAGACAGGCAGGCAACGCGGGATGGAGGAAAGCGCGGGAAAGAACCCGTCAGACGGTTTGCGTGGTAGGTGCCCTCTTTGCCAGTCCCAGTCAGCCAGACGTCGACGCACGCATTTTACTGTGTGTGACAGGGCGCACTTGCCAGCGCTAGCCATCCTGCTCTTGCTTACAGGCGCAGTGTCCCACCGGACACCGTCGTCGCAGTTCTTGCGCCTCCTCTGCTCCCTTCGACAGCGTCGCCGACGACGACGACGTTTTAGCTTGTTCAATGCGTTTGCTGCGCACGTCCTCCGTTTGCTCGTGTTCACTTATCTCGTTCGTTCTTGTAGTGTGCCATTACGAAGTCTGCTAGGGCCATCTCGTTCTAGCACGCACACACACCTCGTTTCTCCGTATACGGCAGCAGCCACGATCCTACGTTGCGGAATCCATCCACTAGCGAACACATACAAATTCTGTGTAAACGTAACCAACGCACACTACGATGCAACGACACACATGTTCCGCCGCGCGTTGGTGTAGTCTCCTCTTCGTTCTCAGCTGCCCCCTCACCGTCTTCTATTTCTTCTTCTGCTTGCTCTTCCACGGGAGACTTCCGTCGGCGGCGCCTGGCAATCGTTTCAACCAGGCATGTGTATCTTGCACATTCTTTCCTGCTCGCTCGCACGGTGAACGATGGTCTTTCGCTGTGCTATTCTACCTCTCGCTCTTCCGTGTACGAACACGTACACGACTCATTTTCCTTCAAATTCCCCGGCTGCGGAAGCACACACTATGCTGCAAACACTTGCATCTTAAGAAGATGGTACTTTTTTAGGTTTCCGATGGAACAGCAGCAATACAAAAACATCCAGATCCGGCCTTAAGGCAAATGAAGCTATATGCCGAACCTGTCCCAACATGCTCCCGCTTCGCTGGGTTCCATCGCTTTGTGCTTCCATTTTTTCACTGCCACCCCCGAACCATCAAACGATAGCTGCATCCATGTTTCATTTCCGTCAATAAACAATCCATCGCCGAATCTATTATTGGCCAGCTAGCAAAGGGCTTTCTTCTCCAGCATCAGGCTTGGCTTCTACTGCACAAAACTGCATCTGAGTACGCAGTCGTATTTGTGTGCATGCGTGTGTTAGTTTAGGAGAAAATTAACAAACCATCAAGCATCAAAGTAAACTCGATGAAAGAAGCCGATGGAACATGCTTTGCTGAACGATAAACTGAATTTGTTCGTCGGTTTTTCTCGAATTGCAATCCTTCAAAGGACACTGTACCAAGCTAGCACAGGAGGCGCTTACACACACACATACACACGCACACATGTTCACATAACGCGAATACGAGCAGGCGCGCACAAATGTCGTCCCCAGGAGCAGCTTTTTCATGCACCGTCATGCAACATACAAATCAAGTCCTTCGAAGGACTGCATCCTCCAGCCTCACACACGATTAACTTATTTTCCATGGTAGACAACGCCTACGGAAGAGTAAACTATTCAAGTCCCGAAAACGCACACACATGCACACTCGCAAGCGGCATTGATTTGTTCGCCTTCCGGATTATTCTTCTTGTTCCAGTAGAGGAACTGGAACGAACGGATTCTGGCACAGCAAGTTGTGGTCTGTTGCTAGATCCTGGACTCTTATCAGCCAATTCTATCGGTGACTGTACTGTTCGAACGTTTCCGTTCGTAGCGTTTTCCGGTGTCAATAGTATCATCCGGCAGCATCGACCAAATCACATTACCACATTCTGTTCTTCGCTTCTATTGATGACGTTCGGGTGTAAGAAGAAACCACCGACACGGAAACACATGGAGCGCAGTAGCAGCTTTAGCGGATTGTACAAAGAAAACTTTACGAATACGAGAATGCACTTTCCGGAGCGGCCACTAAGGTAGTGCTGAGGATTGGCGAGGAACAGAATCAGTGTTCCTGTAATCCGATCTTACGGTGCACCAGCTGGACAATATCTGGAAATATGTATTGTATCGCAGAAACTAAGTAATTTACGAACTTTTGGAAAATTTGTAACTCCAGCTGCACACAAACAACACGACCTGCTTCTTCGACTTCTTTTTGTTTTTAAAGAAGAAGAACAATAAAACGAGCAGCAGTAATAGACGTGACATGCTGTCATAACTGCCAAAGCTGTCAAAAACGGACAGTTAATCGGGATATCTAGCCTTCATTGTGATCAATTAAACTTTCATGACAGAATTCGGTAAAAATAATTATTTCTTACCCTGTTCAGTATTTTTTTCTGAAATAATAGGTTGAAGACTCACGTAATGTTCAGAAACTAAGATGCTTTCCTGCACTTAATTGTATGGTGCGTCTTTTATAAGAATTGTTTCAACCGGTTACCCGATACGATTTAAACCCTGTGTTTGGAAGATGTTGAATAAGAGCGAAATATCCGGATTTAATCAGCTCTCAACCGAGGCAATGTCGTCAAAACGTCCGTCGTGGAAAAAAGTAGAAAGAAAATCAACAGCAAAAAGAATTCACAGTGAGACGGTCACTGGTCATGTCATTCAAATGCACTTCTCACTATGGCATCCGAGGAAAGCTTTATTCGGGCAGAGATCTTCGATTTTGTCTGCGTAACAGGCATTTAAAAGTATAATTTTATTAAGGATATCGTTCTTGACAAGAATGTTCAATATATGTTCAAAATATTGTTAAATTTTCATGATCAGTGGAATCAATCAGTTTACACGCTTCCCTTAACCCTTGAAATATTCAGCACATTGATTTGTTTTTTGAATAGAACGTTTTTCTTGCAGTTCAATTTATTTTTACTTTACATTTGATTTGCTACACGAACTATTAGTTAAATCGAATGAAATATTTCAAGAACGTGCTTTAACCAGAAATGATAAAGTAAATGAAGATTATCTACAACAACTGTGACATAAAAAGACATGCTTTGGGAACATATTTAAACATCGCCTTCGTTTATTTTGCTAAATTAATTTTAGTTTGAAGTGTAGGGCGGTTTACAGATAGGAATTAATGAAGATTTGCAAACATTTTTTTGTTACTGAAATAGGCCCAATTCAAGCAAATATTATGTTTGCTGTTTAAGAACGTTAAAACTTATTTTCCACTGTATGTAATAATTCATTCATGCTGCTTACGATACTGCAACGTTTACGTGAGTAAATGGAAATCGTTAGTAACGTTAGCAATTCGTTTCGGATTTCAGCAGAATGTATGTAGCCCGGTCAAATATCGATGACTCAAACGTATACCCACTGCTCTTGGAACCCTCGGGAAAGTAGTCTTTTATGGGCGGCCAAGATACGTCCCACCCGCAAATGCTGTCCTATTTTGATTCGACCGCAGCTGCAGGTCGCTACTACTCCCGTGCTATGAGCGTGCTTCGTGAACGCGCCGGTACTCCAGATCGCCCCGGAGAGAAGGGAACTCTAAAGCAGCCTGAAAAACCCGGCCAGACCCGGGACGGATGCGGCGTGTGCTTTTTAACGGCTTCGCCTTTAGTGACTGAAGTGTGTTGCTCCCTTCCTCAAATTCATTCATAAAATCCATCCATGGCGATGGAGAACTTCATTCACTCGTGGAGTACGTTGGCCCCCAGCATCCTCTTTCCGTACGCCTCCTGCTAGCTCGATGTATAGAAAGAGACAAAGACAGACAGACAGACAGAAAGACAGAGAGAGAGAGAGAGACAGAGAATGGGAGGGAGAGCACAACACACGGATTCAGTGTGAAGTGCTGTGGTCATGCATAAATTCGCCCCAAGTGCCACCCCGTCTCCCCCCCCGGTGCTTTGAGAATTGTATTTCGTGGATTCGCGTGTGCCTTCTGTGTCGTGGTTGCGTGGGAAGGACATTTGCTTCGGCAGACAAATGACCGGGAAAATAAAACAGTCCCATGCAAAATAGTCATATTTTACCGAGCGCTACGCGAAAGTAGCAATAAACTAGTGCGCCGGTTTGATCCGCCGAATAAAGGCGACTGAACATCGATGGTACGGTAAATCAAAGCCGAACCCGGCAAGCGAGCGAGCTGTGTCCTAAAGATGAGAAGAATTGCAGGAGTGTGTTAATTTGATTGAAAATCTAATTAAATCACACGATTAGTATCGACTCAGATGATCGCACTGGTGATCGGGGTGAGCAAGGGTGGCAGCAGAATACGCGAAAATCTGCACTCTTTCCATTTCCTTCCGCCCGCCGCCGGGTTTTGTGAGCGACTCCAAATCGGCAGCTGGAACGGAAGGCGTGGGAAGCTTAATTCACAGTTTCCTTTCCCGCGAAGGTGCTAAGGGGGTACCGCGATGCTGGCGCTGGTGGTGAGATGCAAGAGCAGAACAAACAGCAGCACCAACAGTAACAGCACAAGCGGACACAAATGAAATATGAAACCAACTAACGACATGTACCGAAGTAATAACATTGTTGAGAGCTTGCGGGCGACGTTTTGACGAGAGTTATAGCGCCCCGTAGCAGCTGATGAATCGGTAGCGTCACACTGCGAAAGCTACGATCAATTGCTGGCAGCACCGCAGCTACGATCGTCTTGTGCGTGGCATACATTTATGCAACCTACAAACGTGTGCCCACGAGGGTAGCGGATGCTCTGAGCGTAAACAGGTTGAACGTGGTGAAGAAGTTCGGTTACGTTTAATGATGTTTTCGAGAGAATTACCAGGATTTTGCTATTTAAATGGGGGTAGCTTCTAACTTGTTACTGTTGCAGGGAAACATGTAAAACATAACACTGACTCATACTAAAACATACCGATGCAAACCTTAAGTGCGTCCTTGTCAAGCATTCCAGTCGTCGGGCAGACCACATCACCCGACGGTACTTGAAGTCCGACGCCATGTTCGACTGTGTACCGCTAAGTGAACAATTGCCTACAAGCGTGCATATTGTCAACGCGTCAGTAGCTCATCCCCTAGATGCACCCCCAGATTAACTCTCGCTGCAAAAAGGCGAATCGTACGCAACAAAAAAAAACACAAACACACACAACCCTCCTCTCCCCTCGCATTGTAGGACGATTATCGTGCGCGTGCGGAGGAGGTTTTAGCTTTGGGTGTTGCGTCGTCTGCAAGTGCGGCTGTGAATGTCGACTGGGTCCGCCGCGTGTGTCGTCGTCGACGCGGCGGTAATCGACAGTTAGCAGGTCCGGGATTGGCTGGGATTAAATCAAAGGAGGCTGGCTTCATTGAATAATCTCCAGCATCCGCCAACATCGCGAGCGGGGCAGTTGGCGAGGGGTGATTGTTTACTGTACGCTTGTTTTCTACCGCACGGAGACCGATTTTGCCCCTAAAACTGGTTCGTTCTCGTGGTCAGATAGTGTCGAAAGTTTGGTGAAAAAATTGCACTGATAATCGTGACGGTAAAGCGTTAGCGTATGAAACCCATCTCACACCAGAACTGCTGCAGCTGTGAATTAATTTCTCGAAAAGGCTCCACCGCGTGTTCCACTGCCGGCTGACGGTTTCGTCAATCAACGGAAACCGCAGTCGTCGGTAGAAAAGTTTATGCATCATCCCGATCAGGCCAGCGCGAGATGCCGATCAAACCGCAACAATCGGTGGCCTGGGGACCACCTGGAAGCCGGAGGACCCACGGAACCGAGGAAGAGTGTAGCAACGAGAGCGAGATTTTATGTACCTCGTATATGCAAAAAAAAACAACAGCAACATCAACGAAATGAAAAGCAAAACTGTCCCGCATAACCCGGCCGGCCGGCCGGTCGCGGCGTGATATTTAAACGAACTGACAAAGACACGCCGCAATGGAGAGCCGGCCGCCATTCGCCAACGGGCTTGTCATCGGTCTTTTGGTTGCTGTTTTGCTCTTGCCTTTGTTTTTCTTCTTCTTCTTCTTCTTCTTTTTGCACCGTGCGTGTGGTGACGGCGGGTGGTGGTGTTCTTCCCCGTCGCCGCCGGGGAGGGAATGTAGATTAATGGTGATTTGATTTAATAATCTCCTGCCCGTCCCAGACTGACACCAGACAAGGGCGCTCGGGAGCAATCGGGCACGTCTCCTGGCTCTTTTGACTTCGTTCGCCCACAGTAGTTCTTCTCCACGCGAACCCTTTTAACGATGGGTACGTGTGTGGGGATGGCCAGGGGGGGGG